>CAUOFW020000692.1:577685-614755 GCA_963454935.2 Ilex paraguariensis | reverse complement strand
AAAATAAAGGGTAATATGAAATTATAATTTTTTATTAGGATAAAATTATATTTTTTAACGGTTATATTAACAGATATCAATGAAAATGGGTTACATGTTGTACGTGCAGAAATANTATTGAATCACATGGACAGAACATTTGGTTGACATTTATTGAGGGTGACATTTATTGTTGGGTTACGTGTTGATATTTTCGTGTCATAATATAATGGATTAATCTCATTTTGTATCTTAAAAGATCGTTTAAATCTCAATTTACACCTTTAAATATTAAAAATTTTAATTTGTACCCTCAAAGATAAAAATTTGTATCAATGTACACCCCCAAAGATCAAAAATCTCAATTTGCACTCTCAAAGATAGAAATTTGTATCAATGTACACCCCCAAAGATCAAAAATCTCAATTTGCACCCTCAAAGATAGAAATCTGTATTAATGTGCATCTAAAACTAAATTGATAAATTATACCTAGATCCCCTCATGTTTGTCACTTAATCATTTGAACCCCTTCACATTTAGAATATTACCCCTACATCTCATGACGTTTATACATGTGTAAACATAACCACTTTTCGTTGATATCTATTAATATAATCGTTAAAAAATATGATTTTATCCTAATAAAAAATTATAATTTTTTATTACCCTTATTTAATGGGTCCAATATACTCTAAAGTTCAAAATCAAGCTTACCATTTGAATGTCTAATAAAATGTAGATATTTATATAATGTTTTTCATATTTTCCTTTTTATAAATATCTACATTCTATTAGACATTCAAATGGTAAGCTTGATTTTGAACTTTAGAGTATATCGAATCCACAAAATAAAGGGTAATATGAAATTATAATTTTTTATTAGGATAAAATCATATTTTTTAACGATTATATTAACAGATATCAACGAAAAGGAATTACGTGTTACACGTGTACAAACGTCATAAGATGTAGGAGTAATATTCTAAATGTAAAGAGGTCTAAATGATTAAGTGACAAGTATGAGGAGATCTATGTATAATTTATCAATTTAGTTTTAGGTGCACATTAATACAGATTTCTATCTTTGAAGGTGCAAATTGAGATTTTTGATCTTTGGGGGTGTACATTGATACAAATTTCTATCTTTGAGGGTGCAAATTAAGATTTTTTATCTTTGGGGGTGCACATTGATACAAATTTCTATCTTTGAGGGTGCAAATTAAGATTTTTTATCTTTGGGAGTGCAAATTGAGATTCGAACTATCTTTCAGGATGTAAAATGAGATTAACCCTAATATAATTGATCTCATCGTATATGTATTCGTGTCAAAATTTATACAAAAATAATTTATTTATTATGTTTTAAATATTAAATATTAATTTTTAAATTATTTATTATATATATATATATATTTATTAATCATATTAATTTTAAAATCGTATTATACAGAATACGTATTGACACCCCTATGTAAGGTGGCATACTGTCCACGTATGAGGAAAAGAGTTTGGCTTGGTGNTTGATATAAATTTCTATCTTTGAGGGTGCAAATTGAGATTTTTTATCTTTGGGGTGCACATTGATTCAAATTTCTATTTTTGAGAGTGCAAATTGAGATTTTTGATCTTTGGGAGTGCACATTGATACAAATTTCTATCTTTGAGGGTGCAAATTGAGATTTTTATTCTTTGAGGGTGCAAATTGAGATTCGAACTATCTTTCGGAATGTAAAATGAGTTTAACCCTAATATAATTGATCTCATCGTATTTGTATTCGTGTCAAAATTTATACAAAAATAATTTATTTATTATGTTTTAAATATTAAATATTAATTTTTAAATTATTTATTATATATATATATATATTTATTAATCATATTAATTTTAAAATCGTATTATACAGAATACGTATTGACACCCCTATGTAAGGTGGCATACTGTCCACGTATGAGGAAAAGAGTTTGGCTTGGTGGCAGATTGTCCAAGTGCAGGACCAAAGCAAAGGTCCGGATTAGCCCACGTCATTTATGCATGAATTGGTTCAATTTTTGTTGGATTAAGCCCATTTTCAAGGATGTAGCCCAATCTTTTTAGGATGCCAAAAACTTTGCTTTCTTGATGAATATTGTATGCAGGAACGGAGTGAAAAATAGATACCATCGAGACAAACAATAATAAAATTTAGCAAACTTTGTTAGCTTGGTTGATTTTTTTTAGATAATTCTATACGTATCAAATTTATGCACCAATACAATTATAGTTATTGGATTAGTTATGAGACTCACTCGCTCTCTGGTGCCAATGATGTTTATGGAAATTAAAAGGTATGATCACGTTTTAAGACTACTAATCAATGAGACTTGGAGGCTTGGCAGCATTAGACAACTCAGCCAAATCAAGGCTAACTTGAATTTTATGAGACTAATCCAATTAGTCATACCGAATAATTAATTCCCAGTTTAAGCGTACTATAACTAACAACATGATTAGTTCGTTCAACGAATATATAGGAAACGAAATTAGAAGTGGGTGGGTGTGTTGAGTAGTCAGTCGATCGACTCCCCTGTTTTCAAAATGTATCGGAAACTGCTGTTTAACATTCATAATGATAAGACTGGAAGTAACTACAAAATGGTAATTTCATTGCATTTGGGAGAAGACTCAGTGACTCGCTAATGTGACTCTCCACTTTTTACCAACCCAAAAACCTCCTAACAAGAAAGAAACTACNCAAATCAAGGCTAACTTGAATTTTATGAGACTAATCCAATTAGTCATACCGAATAATCAATTCCCAGTTTAAGCGTACTATAACTAACAACATGATTAGTTCGTTCA
Organism: Ilex paraguariensis; assembly: GCA_963454935.2. Classification (NCBI taxonomy): domain Eukaryota; kingdom Viridiplantae; phylum Streptophyta; class Magnoliopsida; order Aquifoliales; family Aquifoliaceae; genus Ilex; species Ilex paraguariensis. The sequence goes on along the minus strand of CAUOFW020000692.1, from coordinate 611,936 downwards.
ACGAATATATAGGAAACGAAATCAGAAGTGAGTGGGTGTGTTGAGTAGTCTGTCGATCGACTCCCCTGTTTTCAAAATGTATCGGAAACTGCTGTTTAACATTCATAATGATAAGACTGAAAGTAACTACAAAATGGTAATTTCATTGCATTTGGGAGAAGACTCAGTGACTCGCTAATGTGACTCTCCTCTTTTTACCAACCCAAAAACCTCCTAACAAGAAAGAAACTATGCTTATGAACAAAGCTGAAGCAAAGAGACTAAGAAAGACTCACAATCAGTCACAGGCTCACAGCAGATCAACCAAAATTACTCTACCCTGACATCGATCACAACAGTCCTCTCTTCGTCCTTCACTTTGGCCACCATCACATTCAACACACCATTCTTCATCACCGCCTTGATCTCTTCAGTCTTGTATAGCTTCTCAGGAAGTTCAATCTCAGCATTGTACTTGTGACCCCAAATTTAACTGGCTCAAACTCAATAATAAATCAAACAAGCATAACTCAACTTAAAAACAGGTAAGTCTAAATCGCAAATTTGACCCATCCTAAATTTTAAGGAGTCTAAGAAGAATTAGAGTACATGAAAAGTAATCATTGAGATATTTCCTCCCGAAAATCAAGACAAGCTTATATGACAATTACCTTTTACAGACAACCAAAAAAGTAGTACCTTTGCCCTCAAGTCACTGTCTTAACCAAAGTTCAGTGCTTATAAATTGTAAATCTTTCCCTACATGAGATGACAAATTGAGCTGTGCCTCTACACCTCTCTTCACACATAACTTTTATTTCTCTTAGCTATTGTATCTATCTTAGAACTAACCATTACTTTCTCTTATTCATCATATTTGATCAATAAAGAGTTCCCGACCATCGTTGCCATTGGAGTCAATATTTATATTACCGTTGATTGCCTTATAAATTATTCATTAATTACATTTTATCATACACNAAGTAATCATTGAGATATTTCCTCCCGAAAATCAAGACAAGCTTATATGACAATTACCTTTTACAGACAACCAAAAAAGTAGTACCTTTGCCCTCAAGTCACTGTCTTAACCAAAGTTCAGTGCTTATAAATTGTAAATCTTTCCCTACATGAGATGACAAATTGAGCTGTGCCTCTACACCTCTCTTCACACATAACTTTTATTTCTCTTAGCTATTGTATCTATCTTAGAACTAACCATTACTTTCTCTTATTCATCATATTTGATCAATAAAGAGTTCCTGACCATCGTTGCCATTGGAGTCAATATTTATATTACCGTTGATTGCCTTATAAATTATTCATTAATTACATTTTATCACACATTCAACTGTTAATCTTGCACTTGACTATTTTGGGCATCATCGGTGCTTACTTTGGCTCTCTTCAACTTCACCACCCGATCCCTTTTCAAGCCTGCCTTCGATCATCAGAATGTTATCCTCGGTCTTTTTGATGCCCCAGCCTCGGCGACCTTAAAATTTGGTTCCCAAGAAGGATGGCGAGAGTGGATCAATTACGTATGCTTCGGCTTGCAAACAAAAAATTCAGTATCAAAAACAAGACTTATATATATGCACTTAACAAATCTATAACTAGAGTGTGTGTGTGTGAGTGAGGAGAGATAGAGAGAGAGTCACAGAGTGTGATAACGACTACCTGAGAAGGCAGAGCAATAACGATTTTCTTGTAACGTATTGATTAGAGCGGTGATCGTCGTCGCTGCTTAGATAACTGCTGTCGTAGTCATGGACAACCTTGGCGATGAAGAGCTGAGATGAGGTAGAATGATCGGTGATGGCAACAACCAGACGTAAAAATTTGGTGAGAAGGTTTGAAGAGACAAACCGTTTCAGAGCAAGTGCAGAAGCCACTTTCCCAAAGCTTGGAGAGCAAGAAAAGGCAATGAGAGAGAATTGGATAAACTGTGCGAGAGTGGTGGATAAATACACCGAGTGGGGAGGTAGTGTTGAAAGTTCCAAAAAAATCTAGAAAGTTCTAGAACCTTCATCAATATTCTTGGACCTTCAAACTTGGGCTGATCCATCCAAAACAATTTCATCTCACAAGTAACGTTCACTTGGCTTAAGAAATTATAATTATTTTTTTGTTTAATAATTATGAGTATTTATGTCAATTTATGTATAATTCTACTAATCTTCTCCTTGATTTGATTAAACACAAATTATCTATGTTAAAATTAAAATATTTATACAAAATATATCTCTCGCGAAATCAAGAATAGAATATCAACACTTTGCGAGCCATTACCAAAACTTTAATGACCCAGTCGGTGTAATTAAAACTATCCGGTTTAAATGGTTTGGCAAAAAACCGGCATGTTCAAAGTAACCGTCCGGTTTATTAGATTCCCGGATCAACCCGTCGGTCCGAGACGGGTTTCCAAAAATAATCCCACCCCTTCCACGACACCAACTGATACAAACTCTTCACTAATCAAAACGGAAGAGGAGAGAGAAAGAAAGGCACAGATATCTCTGCCGACTTTCCATTGATCGAGCAAAGATGATGGTGGATCTGGGATCGTTCTCAGAAGAGAACTTCGATCCCAAGAAATGGATAAACAGCGCATGCCAATCACGCCACCCTCAGGACCCATTGGACAAACACCTGGGGGATCTGGAGATGAAGCTCCAAATGATGTCCGAGGAGATCGCCGCTTCCCTAGAGGAGCAGAGCGCCGCCGCCCACCTTCGTGTCCCACGCGCCACCCGCGACGCCAATCGCCTACTCGAAGACGCACTATCCCTCCGCTCCTCCGTCGCCTCCATCCTCCAAAATATCAAAAAAGTAATATAACGATGTGTGTGTGTGTGTGGGTGGGTGGGTGTATGTTTTTTTTCGAATTGGAATCGTCCTTGTGCGTGCAAATATGTAGGTTTACAATTGAATTAGGCTGAATTGAAGGACTATGATTATATGTAGGAAGATTCACTTTCTTCCTCTAAACTAAAACTATTTGCTATAGGCAGAGGGATATTCAGCTGAATGTATAACTACACTTGCCAAACTTGATACCGTCAAGCGAAGAATGGAAGCGGCTTATGAGACATTGCAGGTTTGTGATTGTTGCAACAGTGGCGTTGATTAATTCATATTTGGTTAATCCGATTGTCCAAAGACTAGACACTGTGGTGAATTAGGAGTTAAATCTTTTAATATATAGGATGCTGCGGGGCTAACTCAATTAAGTTCGACGGTGGAGGATGTCTTTGCCAGCGGTGATCTTCCTCATGCTGCAGAAACCTTGGCCAACATGAGGCATTGCTTATCTGCTGTTGGGGATGTAAGTTTTTACCTAGAAAAAAAAATCAAAATTAAAAAGTGATTGCTAATTAATTTTCATTCGCTGTGCAGTTATGAATTGATTTTGATCTGGAATTTTTCAGGTTGCTGAATTTGCCAATGTTAGGAAACAGCTTGAAGTGTTAGAGGATAGATTAGACAATATGGTTCAACCTCGTCTCACAGACGCATTAAGCAATCGCAAGGTGACCTTTGTTTCTTTTTCTTCTTCTTCTTTTGTGGTCTTTAATTATACATGGTAAAATTAGGTAAGATTGATCCACCTAATGAACATTTAGGTAGATGTTGCTCAAGATTTGCGGGGAATTCTCATACGGATTGGGAGATACAAGTCCTTAGAGCAGCACTATACCAAAGTCCATCTCAAGCCCATAAAACAGCTGTGGGAAGATTTTGGCTCAAGGCAACAAGTTAATAAGCTTGCAAGTGAGAAGAATGAAGTAGAAAGGCTTTCAAGTATTCATGATGTTCAATCAAGTTTGCCGACAAAGTCGTTTTCAAGTTGGCTGCCAAGTTTCTATGATGAGTTGCTACTTTATCTTGAACAAGAATGGAAATGGTATAGTTCTTTTTCTTCCTTACATACCTTTGGTTGAAACAAGATATAAAGTTCTTCCATTCTTGGTTTTCTATGTCCATTATACTATTGCATGACATGGATAGCCCTCAGAAATTGACACAGTGAGTAAACGTTACAGAGAATTAGTATCTCTTCTTTGAAACACATCTTAGAGTTTGAGGCTGACTGATATCAGGGTCAACAATGCCTTTTTCTCTTTTGATATTCCTGGTATGTGTGTGTGTGTGTGTGAGAAAGAGAGAGAGAGAGAGATTATATTTGGTCATTTGTCTTATCTGGGGAATAACTATCTGGATCCTGGAAGTTTGGATATGTTTGCATTGATTTCACCATTGTATCATGAGATAGCATACTCTTGTAAACCCCCACATTCGTTAATTTGCTGATATCAGGATCTATGGGAGCATACTTTCTAGCTTTCAAACTTTAGAAGGCCTCAACAGGACAGAAGTTTAAGCTTCACTTTCTGTACTAGATTCCAACTTAACAGCATAACTTCCTCTTGGGTTTTCTTAAAGTGCATTGTTGTGTGTTTTGGCAAAGGTACAATGCGTGAATATGTAGCCAACCAACAGCCAATGTAGTTCATTCTGTCTTTAACATGAAATACATGTATATGGGGAATTTAATTTGCAATTTCAGAACACCTTGGGGTGTTGGGTGTCTATGCTTATGGTTATCCCTTTAAAAAACGGTATCGACATCTCATTACATTTTATCACATGTGCATGGTCATGTGCTTCCCTGATCTTCTGATTTCTGAAATTCAATTGGTGGCTTGAACTTGCTTCCTCTTTAAATCATGTATGGCCTGTGCACTTGAATAAGAAAAACCTACCTTCTCGTAATGTATAGTGGGCTGTCCCCTTAAAATAAATTCTGAAGGATAGAAAAGGTGTAAGAATGTAATATCTAGAGTTTCCTTTTTTCTGTTATTAAAATTAAACATTTTGCTTTGTACACCTTTTGTCTGCAGGTGTATGCTTGCTTTCCCAGATGATTATAAAATTCTCGTTCCAAAGCTACTGATTGAGACAATGGTGGCCATTGGTGGAAGTTTTGTAGCCCATGTCAACATTGCTACTGGAGATGCTGTTCCTGAAACAAAATCTTTGGCAAAAGGTTGCTTCTTTGACATATTTGGATCTCCACAATATGGATCAATGTTTCCTTTAGATGATGTATGCTCATTCAAATAATTTGAAAGTCACATGGCATCCGTTGTTCAGGTTTCTGTTGATCCTCAGGATAAAGATTGAAGATATTCTTGATTTAGCCTAAAATATAATCACACCACATGCACATCTCGGGTTTTTAAGGGATGCTGGTGTTCTTGCACTTGTCAAAAATTAATCCACTTATCTTGATACGTAATTAGATGAATCCTTTTGATGTGTTTGGCTTCAAGGTGATGAAGCATCTAATGAGTAACAACAGAAGAACTTTTCTTTCCCTCCATTTATTATAAAGGAAAAGGTTATACATACTTAAACAAACAGTCCTTCCTTGCACTTTTATTGGATAAGAGAGCATTTACATTTCTTTGCAGTTTGAGATGGTCTGTTGAGGGAGCCATTGATGCACATTAGGGCATAATCCTGTTGCTTGAAAAGCTTCTATGCGTACCTTGGAAGATGCCCAATAAAAGGAACTTTGTCTAGGTCACTTACAAAGGCTCCTAGTGTCTCGGTGTTCAAAAAGACATTTTAGGTTTTGCGGTTGTATCTCCATTGGCTACTTGATTGTCTCTGTCCAGTCCAGTTGCTTCTTAGCATGTCTCTGCACCTCAAACAGTGAATGCCTTTGAGATAAACATGCCACAGCTAGCCTTATCATTTGAGAAATTATGGGATTTTTGTGGCCAACTAATGTGTTCATAGTGGACTTACTGTTAATCAAAGTTTTTTCATGTTAGCTAAATGATTTTCTTTTAAATAAATAAATAAGCACCCATGGAATGATCCATGTACCTCCTCCTTTTGGGTTGTCTGGAGATACCCCTCATGTTAACTACTGGATAGCAGATGATGCAGCTTTTCAAATGATTTGGCAACCTCAGGTTTGGACATCCAATTAAGGGAGAAAATTAAGTTATTAATTTTGATTCATGCACTGTACCTTGGGTCTTTTGTTCATTTTTCAACTAGGGAACAGTTTCCAAGCATCCCATCCTTATACTGTTCCATCTATATGATTTCAGGTATATTAGATGTCTTATCTGGGGATATGCCAAAAGGTGTCAAAGTTCAGACTAAGCATTTGGAGGCACTGATAGAATTACACAACATGACGGGGAGTTTTGCAAAGAATACTCAGCATCTGTTCTCAGAATCAGATCTTCGGGTTTTGTTGGACACATTGAAGGCAGTGTACCTTCCTTACGAATCATTTAAACAAAAGTAAGGCGATATGAAGTAAATTTATGATTTCTTGTGTAGAGTGTGTGAATTTTTCAAACATCTATTTGTAAAATATTGCAGGGTGCCTCCTAATATATTCTTGGGGAATGGGAATGAATTTTCCTTAAACGTAAAGAACTTTCTAGTTGGTTTTAGAGTCGGGCTTCCCCTTCAACTGAAACTGATATCTCACCTGGAAAAAAAAGCTTTTCGTGGCTAGATATTATTTCCTTGCAACTTTCAACTTAGCATATTGGAGTTGCCAAATTATTTTTCTGAGTACACCATTTCAGAATCTTGGATGCAGTGCAGTAACATGCTAACATCATCTTTAGTCATGGTTCAAAGCTGCGGTATCGGCTATCGACTCGGAGGGCTCTGAGACACCGAGCAATACGATGGTTGAATCTGATAAAAAAAATTAGGTCATATTGCAGCGTCGCGGAACCATATCGACAGATTCGGTGACGATAACTCGGGATTGAATCAGAGACAACTTGGACAACTCGGCCGAGTAGTGCAAAACTCAGGATTTAAACGTAACAACTCGTATCAGTATCAGCCGATCCTTCAAACCATGTCTCTAGTAGAAGAGTGGCTCTAGGGGAGATTATTGGTTGCATGAAAATGAATGAAATTACCTTCAAAAAAAAACAAAGAAAAAGAATGAAATGGTTGTACATAGCAGTATTTTTTGTGCATGCTAAACCTCAAGCCAGCACATGTTACACCATGTTTGTACATAAGATGAACTTAGAATATATGAAACTCACACTTTCAAGCAAAGTGGATTGCTGAAATCACTATACTTGAGCTTTGTTTCTGCAATCATATTCAGTATTTTATCTAGTTTCAGCTACAGTAGATATTTATTGCACCAAATTCTGAAACTCTTGAAATTGGGTGGCTTTTCTGGGATGCCATTCGTGTTGTACTTGTTGCCTCTGGTGTGATGGAAATTGTCTGTTACATACCTATTGTGTATGCACATGTATAACCCTATCCATATATTACCTTAATCGTTCTTTTAACTAGTGATGTGTGAACCTGTGTTGTAGGTATGGACAAATGGAGCGAGTTATCCTTTCTGCTGAGATTGCAGAAATTGATCTTAGAGGAGCTGTTACTCGTGGGGTTGGTGGCCAGGGAATTGAGCTCAGTGAAACAGTTCGAAGGATGGAAGAGTCCATCCCACAGGTCATTGTGCTTCTTGAAGCAGCTGTTGAGAGATGCATCAACTTTACTGGCGGTTCTGAGGCGGATGAGCTAATTCTTGCACTTGATGACATAATGTTGCAGTACATCTCCGTCCTGAATGAAAACCTGAAATCACTAAGAGCTGTATGTGGAGTGGATGTTACTGCTGATGGTGGTGGTTCCAAGAAGGAATTAGGGTCGGACAAAAATGAAGGAGCTTCCACTGCACGTAAAGGTGACTCGATTTCGAATGAGGAAGAGTGGTCCATTGTCCAAGGTGCATTGCAAATCCTCACAGTTGCAGATTGTTTAACCAGCAGATCTTCAGTCTTTGAAGCTTCCTTGAGAGCTACTCTTGCAAGATTGAGCACAAACATGTCCCTTTCTGTATTTGGTTCAAGTATTGACCAGAATCAGTCACATGTATCTGATGATGATGGAAATGGGAGATTGTCAATGGCTGGTAGGGGGGCCTTGGATATGGCAGGTCTCAGGCTTCTTGATGTTCCTGAAAAGGCTCGAAAACTCTTCAACCTTTTGGAGCAGGTAATTCAACATGAAAGTACTAACCCATGTCCCTCCCCTCCCCTCACAANTTTGGAGCAGGTAATTCAACATGAAAGTACTAACCCATGTCCCTCCCCTCCCCTCACCTCACATGCACCCTGGGGACGATACACTTGGTAATATGACTGGTGGTTGCCTGGTTGGGGATAGTATATAGTATATATGCCGAACCCCGTATGGCCAAGTCTCCAATGAAAATATGAAATGTGACTAGATGATTAATTGCAAGTTTATTTAATAGGAGAGATCAATTGAATGATCTGATCAGTAAAAACTTAAGAATGCCTCTACTGAAACAGGTGTAAGCCTACCTTCAGAGAAACAGGTTTACACCCACTGTAATCTCCCCTCTCCCAAGACACATGCATGTGTGTATTCTTTTGTTCAGCATTTGCTTCATATTCATAGCTCGTTTCATATGTTCCCTTGCAGTCTAAAGATCCTCGGTTTCATGCACTTCCAATTGCATCTCAACGAGTAGCCGCATTTGCAGATGCCGTCAATGAACACGTCTATGATGTCCTCATATCCAAAGTACGACAATGCTTTTCTGATGTATCTCGTCTTCCTATCTGGTCTTTGGTCGAGGAACCAAGCGCCTTCTCTCTCCCAAGCTTTAGTTCATATCCCCAGTCTTATGTGACCAGTGTTGGTGAATATCTTCTTACATTACCCCAGCAGTTAGAGCCACTTGCTGAGGGCATTTCTAATACTGATGCCAATGCTGATGAGGGACAATTCTTTGCAGCTGAATGGATGTTCAAGGTAACAACCCTTTCCTTTTAAGAAGCAATCCTGTTACTCTTGTATCTGTATGCTCATATCTTTATAAACTATTTCTTCCTGATGCTGTTTCCCCCAGTGCAATGTCCTGGGAGTGTTAAAGTAGATCAGTGCTAACCTGCAGCACTATTGTACATGGTGTTAGATATTAGACTCAAATCCAACTAAGGTTCACTATTCCAATATTTAGAATTTAGTTGTTGATTTTGGACCATGTTTGCCAATGGTAAGGTTGCTCCATTGTGAATTGGAAGTTAGGGGTTTGAGCCGTAGAAAGTCTCTCTCCACATCTGAGTGTAAGATTGAGTACATTCAACCATCCCCCGCAATGGCAGAAGTCTCGTCCATGAAAACATAAAAAACAATGGATCAAATAAAATAAAACCATCTAAATGTCAGGATATTTGAATAACTTTTGAGTCATGTAGTTATCGTTACAAAGTATATTGAGAAAATATTAACTTTCCAAATTAAATCTGGACTATTTAGTTTTATTGTTTTCTTATTACAGATTTACCTTGTATAGGTTCTTTAATTGTCTTTACATGCTACTAAAATGCGAATGTAGACTTGAAAAATAACAGATGCCAATTAACTTGATTTTATAGATTTCAGGAAAATTTTTATCACCTAATGTTTTTCACATGCAATGCACTTGGTACCCTGCTAGTAGATTGAAGTGCTAGTGACAGTTTTGAAATCAGGTTGGTTGCTAAATAAAGTGAGAATGATAATGAATAGCATTGTCAAGCAGCTGAGAAGAACTTTATGTGGAGTGCACAAGCAAACAAATATGAAATATGTGAATTAGTGAAAGGTGCATGCTGCTTTCTTTAAACCTATTATGACAAAATCTCCTCCATGCCGGTAAATTATCCTCATAATCAATGCCAATTGCCTGGTAATTGTTTGTGGAAACGATGAATTCGGGAAAGCTTTGGCCTGCGTTGCTTGTTTTAAACCTTTGCAGACAAAAAATATCCTCCAAACCTGTAAAATCATCAATCATCACTTGAGCCTTGAAGATTACTAATGCTTTTCTATCATTGTTGTAAAGGTTGCAGAGGGTGCTACTGCTCTTTACACGGACCAGTTGCGGGGTATTCAATTTATAACAGATCGTGGAGCACAACAAGTGTCTGTTGATATTGAGTACTTGAGTAATGTGCTTTCTGCTCTATCAATGCCCATCCCTCCAGTCCTTGCCACATTCCACTCATGCCTCTCAACACCAAGAGATCAGCTCAAGGACATTGTGAAATCAGATTCAGGTAATCAGCTTGATCTTCCGACTGCCAATCTCGTGTGCAAGATGCGTCGTGTGAATTTGGAATGATGAATTTTGAAAATATGAGGTTATTAAGTTTTGTCTCTCCTCATCAGAAGACATCCTGGCTACTACTCCCCTTGGTCAAAGTCAGATAGCTGAAATCATGGTGGCAACTTGTTTTCTTTTGTATATTAGTTGGATCTCTTGCCCACCTACTTTTACCTTTTTCAATTTTCAATTTTCGTTGGAAGTTCTTGTGGCCTTTTTTGGTTCAATAATCGAGGGTGTCTAAACCAACTTATGTGTATCTCTACTAATAATCTTTTTTCCAGTTAATCAAAGACAAGTCATTTACGTCAAGATTAAGATATTCATAAAGGATAAATTTTGATGGCATGATTTTAAAGAGTTATCAAAATTTAAATTCATGACATTTAAGTTTATAATTCTTCTCTAGTACCATTTAAAGTTATTCTTAGAATTAAAATTTTTGTTTCTTATCTCGTAATAAGGCTTTTATTCACAGGAAATGTTTCTCTCACTATAATTACCCGATTAAACTTGGCCGAATTTGCATAGATGGGTTANAATCATGGTGGCAACTTGTTTTCTTTTGTATATTAGTTGGATCTCTTGCCCACCTACGTTTACCTTTTTCAATTTTCGTTGGAAGTTCTTGTGCCCTTTTTTGGTTCAATAATCGAGGGTATCTAGACCAACTTATGTGCATCTCTACTAATAATCTCTTTTCTAGTTAATCAAAGGCAAGTCATTTACGTCAAGATTAAGATATTTATAAAGGATAAATTTTGATGGCATGATTATAAAGAGTTATCAAAATTTAAATTCATGACATTTAAGTTTATAATTCTTCTCTAGTACCATTTAAAGTTATTCTTAGAATTAAAATTTTTGTTTCTTATCTCGTAATAAGGCTTTTATTCACAGGAAATGTTTCTCTCACTATAATTACCCGATTAAACTTGGCCGAATTTGCATAGATGGGTTATAGGTTTCATTAGTCTATCTTCCCCCTCCCCCTCGCCCCTCTCTTTTTCCCTGTTGTAGCGAATTTTGAAAGAATTGGATAATTTGGTTCACATGTGCAGCTGAAGTGTTGCTTCCCAGTTGAACCGATGTTTTTAAGTTATAACAAAATTTTCAAATTCCGTTAACCATATTCAGTCAAAAAACTCATGTAAATTTATGCTCTATTGTTTGACCATTGAATAAACAAACTCGTGCATATTCAATGAAAGTCATACNGTACCATTTAAAGTTATTCTTAGAATTAAAATTTTTGTTTCTTATCTCGTAATAAGGTTTTTATTCACAGGAAATGTTTCTCTCACTATAATTACCCGATTAAACTTGGCCGAATTTGCATAGATGGGTTATAGGTTTCATTAGTCTATCTTCCCCCTCCCCCTCGCCCCTCTCTTTTTCCCTGTTGTAGCGAATTTTGAAAGAATTGGATAATTTGGTTCACATGTGCAGCTGAAGTGTTGCTTCCCAGTTGAACCGATGTTTTTAAGTTATAACAAAATTTTCAAATTCCATTAACCATATTCAGTCAAAAAACTCATGTAAATTTATGCTCTATTGTTTGACCATTGAATAAACAAACTCCTGCATATTCAATGAAAGTCATATTATCAGCTAAGTGGAGGCGATTGAATTTACCAAAAAAACGTATGACAGCTGAGTGGTGAATTCAATTTCTGTCACTTTTAAACTACAATCAGACAGACCGGGGGCTCAGATCTTCAGCTATTACAGTGCTTCTTTGAGGGTCACCTGTGTTAACCCCAAAAAAGAAAAACATTTGTGTAGTCGGTCTCATAACCACCATGGAGACCTCAAAGCATTCCATAAACTATAATCATGGCCAACAGGAAAACTAGGACCATTTTGAAACCTGGTAAATAAAAGAGTTCTTGTGCACTCTTGTCACTGCCTGACAAATCCCAATGTAATAAACTTAAATTTGCACCAAGAGCCTCACCTCCATTAATTAGCTCTGAGACCTAGCTTAAATCATGAATGAATTGAGGTTTTTTCTTCTTTTTTATCAAAGGCAAAATAAGATTCATCGACTCAAAATTGTGAAAACTGTAGGAAGGGCTTCTTTAAGATATATGGGAGAAAGNTAGTCGGTCTCATAACCACCATGGAGACCTCAAAGCATTCCATAAACTATAATCATGGCCAACAGGAAAACTAGGACCATTTTGAAACCTGGTAAATAAAAGAGTTCTTGTGCACTCTTGTCACTGCCTGACAAATCCCAATGGAATAAACTTAAATTTGCACCAAGAGCCTCACCTCCATTAATTAGCTCTGAGATTGAGGTTTTTTCTTCTTTTTTATCAAAGGCTAAATAAGATTCATCGACTCAAAATTGTGAAAACTGTAGGAAGGGCTTCTTTAAGATATATGGGAGAAACTACATTGTATTTGTATGAGGAACTAAAATATTATACCAAGAGATTTTGAACTTCAGGAAAAAAAATATATATATATACTAGACCAAACTGTCAGATAACAAAAAAGGTTCCATGACCATTACTGGGAACAGATGGCTTCTAATAGTGATGTTTGTCCACCCAACTTCTATTACAAAAGGCTTCCTCAGTTTCAATACTGTTCTGGACATAATTAATTTACCAAGCAGCAACTTCTCTCAAAAATTTTCCCTGCAAAAACCACTTCTTGCAAAAATATGGAAAAAAATTCTTACCATCTGCAAGCCACCAATCCAAACAAGGTTCACCAGAGTACCTCCTTCCTGCAATTCAAGTGTCAATTACCTCGACACACCAAAACACGCATTTCTAAAATCTTAGCCAGGCCAAAGAAACACTTCGAAGAGGGAAAAAGGAAGCCACAGGATACAACTCTGCAAATGCGGAACAAATCTATTCAAAGGGGAGCATTTGTTTCCTAATCATATACAGTACAATTTCAAAATTGGTCTTTTACACGATTATGTGCTCTTTTGCACAATTTCTTATTTATGGAAATGACATTATGGTTGGAAACAACTCGTTCTGCCATTCCTCATGTCTACTGACCATTCATCGGAGCATGGTACACGCATAGATAAACTCATTTAATTAACATTCAGTGGAAGGGACAAGGATAGAAAGAGTTGAGAAGCAGAGAGTTTCCTTATATGTTGTACCTCAACACAAAAATTCGATAGAGAATCTCCAAGAAAATCACATTAATGAGCACATGAGCATGGCAATGATACAGCAATGGCAAGCCGGGATTCACACAAGCCATCTGAGTAATCAAAAGTAAAGCAGCCAAAATTTGTGATGATAGAGAAATCACTGCATGGCAGCAACCATGACAAAATTGGAACTTTTATGTTACCTCGCAGGTGGCAAAAAACCAATGATCTCCTTCAGCAGCAGTATTACCCATGCATATAAATATCGAATCTGTCCTTCCAACTAAATGATAACAAGGTTGCACAATGACCCCCAAAAGAAGGGGATCAAAAACTCCAGGTACGGTATCTCAAAGATGATGCTTAAAAAAATAAGGTAAACCAAAGCCTGAAATATACGATTAGATTTATAACAGTGAAGTTATACCTACCTCAAACCTTCTCTAATTATATTGATGATAGAGAGATGGTACAGAGCTGTGAGAACAAAGAAACAGTTTTACCCATTATATTGATGAAATAGAGAGGGTACAAAGCTGTGAGAAGAAAGAAACAGTTTCACACAATGACAATAAAACTTGAGACTAAAAGCATATGTTCATCAGACTTCATGAGTTATAGAAATGTCTACCTCTTCTGATTCCAAAAGATCAGACATATATCTAGACAATCCATTAATTTGGGTGGGGGTGAACTGGACTTCTGGATCTCCTCCCGTAACCATGCCTAACAGGGGAACATGACCTGCTCCTATCACGTTCATGGTACCTGTCCCTGCTTCTGTCTCTTCCATTTCTGGAGTTGCTATACCCTCTTCCCCCATCCCGGCTTCCCTTACTTTTCCTCTCTTGAGACCAGTTACGGTCTCGTTCTCGGTACTGATCCCAATTCCTATCTTGATCCCTATCATGATACCTGTCCCTGTCAGATGACTCACTCCTTCTACGTCTAGTCTCGGATTCCTTTTCCCTTTGCTTCCTGCGTTCTTCTGCTTCTCTCTCCCTTGCTAATCTTTGCTCTTCCCGTGCCTTCTCCTTAGCTGCCTGGTAATCAAAAATTAATATTAGCCATTCGGACATATAGATCAATTGTGAAGGACAGCTTTCAACTATACATCAATTATTGAAGGCATGCTCACCTTATACTCAGAGATGAAATCCCTGACCATGCCATAGCCAATGTGCTGCTTGCCAGTGACATGAGACTGAGATCTCTCTGCAGCATCATTTGCTACTAGAAAAGAACCACATATCTCACATAGAGACATTATTTTCTCCTGCGCAATCATTAAGACTTTGTTATTCTGGGGTTGCTGAGTCAAGGCAGTCTTCTCCGCATTAAGCATCTCCACCTGTAAAGAACAAATTCTGAAAGTTAAATTCCCATAGATATCATAATGACAGATTCAGGGTGGGTTCAGGGAATTAAATCTAAACCAGATTTTGAATACTAGCACCACCTTTCTCATGAGCGCTTCAGCTTCATCAACCTTGCCAGCTTCACCAAGAGACTCCACTTGTTCCAGCAGGTTTTTAATCTTCTCCTCCAGCAAAGATAACTGCTCAGATTTTTCAGCAGAGATTGGAGGAGGTGGTGGAATTTCAACCTCTTGGGCAAGGCGTTCTCGTCCACGTCTAACTCTTCTATTTAAGTCCCCAACCTGAGGAGCTTTACACTTTAAGCTTTAAGTGCATGAGTTAGGAGATTAATGAAATTAGAACCTTACCAATTTCTCACAGAAATGTGCCAACTCCGCTTCAAACCTGGGTACGTGCGAGTCATGTCTTGGGGACTTCTCAAAACTAAAGAACATATACAACAAACCTCCATTACCACTATAACAACTGGTGCGTATAAAATGATACAGAAGAAAGAAGGTAAAAGAAAGATACCAGACAGCATATTTATAATGTATGAGAAAAAAACAAGACATAATTTGAGGAGAAATTACCTTTCCTACAAGATTAAACCATCCCTAGCAAAATTACAAATGCATGACAAGTTCACGCTAACTGATGTTTATAGATAAAATTTGTTGAAGAGAAGCTAAATCATCCATATGCTTCGACATAATGTGCATCATTTAACACAAGAAAAACCAGCCATCCAATTGACCTTCATATCCAAAACTTTATTGTTTGCATAGAACAAAATTTGGATTACATTGATACTTGTTTTAAATGTTAGTGTACTGGAAACGAGAAACCACAATCGATTATTTCCAAAGCTTCAAAGTTCTCTACACAAACCATTCCCTTTCTACTGCACCAGAGGTCTTTGTATTTGGAAAGTTGATGTCATCACATGCACGTCCGATTTGTGGACAGAGGAATGTTGCAAGAACAGGAAGTGAAGTATCAAATATAGGTAAACTAGCAAGCTCGTACCATCTTTAGAGCTCATATGTGCAAACTTGAAAGCAAAGATACTGATACTCTGAGAAAACTACAGTATGGCCTTTAGTTCAGTTGGAGTACTTAATACTATATGATATAACCAAATCATTCTGCCCCACCTGGTTCATGTAAAATTTTCAAAATCATTATTTTTATGACTAAGAAGAAGCATATCTAAAACAATTACGCAAAAATTGAACAAAGATAAACTTTAAATGCATTGAATTATTCTCTAGGGCAAAAGCATCATCTTTGGCGAGCAAGGGAGAGAAACAAAGTGGTAGAGTAGCACAGCAGCACCACCAACAAAATCAAATTACCAGTCTGATCCAATACAATTACTTTAGCCAAAATGTTACCAGCAGAAAAAAGTCAGTGAATATCAGAGATGATAAAAAACTTAAAAGAACAAAACTACGGGACTTGTCAAAACAATACACTGACCCTACAGTAATACTATCTTCTTCGGATAATGTCCCCCATTGCGTCAAAATCTTAAGAATTCCTGAAAGGGGGGTTCTTTGGGCAGTCACCCCCTCCCCCCACAAAAGGGGAGGGGTGGTGCTAATTGATCTCTTCGATATCACATATATCAGGGTGACAATCAATTAAACAAGATAATCTTAAATTCTCCAGCAAAGAAACAGACTATGAAATACATCCATTGCTTGGGAAAGGAGAATCGAATTCCCCTTTGTCACAATGATCTGATAAAAAATGTTAATGCAAGAAACATAACTCCCAATGTCTAATTTGCAAATCACACTTGTAACTCAAAAAAGGCTCGCCCTACATCACATCTATAAATCAAGTAACTAACTAAAAAAGGACCCCAAAAAGAGAGATAAAAACGGGTTATAAAAGAAAGTCAAGAAAAACTCATTATTAGCTTCTGTAATTTTTCAAATTCGAAGAAACCAATATGATCACAAACAGATAAAAAGTACAAGTCAACCTCAAACTCTTAAACACAAAGCACCATTTTTCCATTACTTCAAAACAAAGGCATAATGTCCGACAAACAAAACGCATTATGCATACTTATAACACAAAGTATACTTATAACAGTTCCACATCCCTNCAAAGCACCATTTTTCCATTACTTCAAAACAAAGGCATAATGTCCGACAAACAAAACCCATTATGCATACTTATAACACAAAGTATACTTATAACAGTTCCACATCCCAATAATAAACACCATACTCGTCCATTACCTTTCCTTCAACTTTGGGTCATGAATTTTAGGGCACACTCCTGATGCAAAACAACACAGCACAAACAAAAACCTTTAGTGGCAAAAATATGCATTTAATCATTGGCTCGAGTGGTTGCTGGGAAAATGGAGAACATAAAAAGATCCCTCCTGCACTTCCCCGTCAACCAATCACTGAAACAAAGCAGAATCGTAATAGAAGTATAATCAAAAACCCACCTAGATCACTCCGGGTGTTAACGAAGAGATCGTGAGGACAAAATCGAACCATATAGGATCCGCAAACTTCCTTATCATCCCATTTTATTTCCTTGTATCCCTTTTTCTCTTCTTCAGTCAGATCCCGAGCTATTAATAGATACCCAAAACAAAATGAAACAAAGTAAACAATAAATACATTAAATCAAATCAAATTGAAGTAAAACAACAATTGTTATTGCTATATAGACACGTATATACCATACTTTGTCATAGAACTACTAAATGAAAACGATTGAAGATAAAAATAAAAAACCCAAAAGTCCCAATTTAAAGAATGCGACATTGGGCGTTTTCTTTTTTTAAAAAAAAAGGAACTGCACTAACAAAGCCAGAAGAAAAATATTTTCAACATAAATATAATAACCTTGATATGAGATATTCGAATTCGAACGAAAAAGAGTGATAGCATCTCTATATTGAATCGTGAAAAAGAGTTTGGAGTCTTAGGGCAATTACCTGCACCCATGAGTTCATCAAGCAAAGCTCTCTGGGCGTCCATGGCTGTGTAGATAGGGTTTTGAAACTCGTATTTTTGAGATAAATCCAAACAGATTATTGAGTGAGAGTGGATGTTCTTTGTTTTAGGGTTTCCACCATGTGAGTTATCTCATGATGGAGAAAGTGATTAGGAAATAGGAACACCTCTGGCCCCTTTTTTTTTTAGATAAATTGTGTAAATAACTTTTAAATTATGATCCTACTTTTAAAATTCGTGCCGACTTTCAACTGTCTCTGAATAGGGTGTCTGGGTCGAATTATCCACGAGTTATTCGGTCCAAAAAAATATATTCAAAACTCGATATGTCTGATAGTTGATCTGTTGGAACTCGAATCTAATATTCTTAAAAAGAGTATTTAGGTTTGACCTTAAATCTATTATCCAACCCAATAGTTTGTCTAAAAAAATTAGTTAAAAATCGACCTAAGAGTCCGTTCGCCAAGCCCAATCCACCCGCCCTTTCTTTGAAAAAAAGTTATATTTTTAGATTATTAAATTTAAATTTTTAAAATAAGTTTCCTAATGTCATAATTTGAAGTTTTAAAAATTTAGATACTATAAATATTGTATTATTTTCTTTTTCATGTATTAAAGATATAAATTTTAAAAGATAAAGCAATACAAATGATAGATAAGTGAGTAGGTGTCTAAGAATGTCAATGGACCGAAACGGGGGCGGGGGTATAGTCTTCATCCCCATACCCACTTAAAAAACTTTCATCCATCCCCCGTCCATCTTCACTAATGGGTATAATTTCATCCTCATAATCGTCTGCGGGTAAATTTATAATTCTCGTCCCTGCTTCCCTCGTACCCGCCCAAACCCAAGCCCAAGCCCAAGCCCAAGCATAAGCCCAAACATAATTAACTGTTCCTACTTAATCAACTAAGCAATAGAAATAATCAAACAAAAATGAGCAAGCAAAGCATCTAACAATTAAATAATTCAAGAGTACAATTCAGTTGAGTACACAATTAAATAGATTAACCAATCGAGTTCAAGGATCCAATCAAACATAGTCATGCACAGTTAAATGGATGACATTATAGCAGATTGAATTATCAAAAATAAAGATTATAAATAGCTTAATTTTTTTTTCCTATGATCGGAATAGAAGATATAACAATATAAAAAGTGTGGCAAATAATAACTCTAACTGAAGATCTCTAAATCCAATAAACATCCTAATGTTTTAATAAATTCAATGCTCCAACAGCACAAAAGAAACACATCAAGAGCAATATTTGTACCATGCTAGAAAAAATTAGACTTAAAGAATGCACGTCTATTGTAGCACAAGAAAGATATACTTCGGTTTATTCAACATGCAATGCCAGATTCATGATAACACACACAACATCATATAGTATGCCTTCTTTTCTTTGCATTCAATTATGTTGAAATAAGGGAAATCATTCTAAGAGATAATTAGCTACAATTTCATGAAAATTGCTTCATCATGATAATTATCTCTACAATTCCATGAAAATTGTTTAATCATGATATGTGAGAGACAGAGAGAGGGGGGCGGCATTGATTGAGGAAGAGGAATAAGTTAGGCCTAGGGTTTTAATTGAGAGTTTATTTATATATATAGATAGATTTTATTATTTAATGGGTAACGGGGCGGGGGTGAGGGTAAGTTCATCCTTGCATAGGTATTCCCATATACGTATACCATCTAATACGTATAATCCATCCTTGATCCAAACGGGACGGGTTTGGACGAATATCTGTTTTTCCCCAGTTCACTACCATCCCTATAGGTGTCAACTTGGTTGAGATGTATTTATTCTATTGGATGTAGTTTATCTCCTAATCAAAAATAAAATTATTCATTATTTTATTTTTATTCATTTTGACTCTACGTTTGATTCAAAAATATAATTTACAAAAATATTAATTTACAAAAATATTCATTATTTTTAAATTAAGTTGTATATAAAAAAACCCGCAAGCAAGCCCGCCCAATAGGCTCGCGGGTTGGGTGGTGGGTAGCCTATCTATATTCGAAGCCCGCCCGATTCGTCTAATAACTCACTTGGGTAAGAGTTTGGGCCAACACTAAGCATGTCAAAAATCGATATAACACGATTAACCAACACGAATTTAACAGGTTTGAGTTATAAACGTATTGACTCGTCAGACACGTTTAATAAACGGATCATGTTGGGGTGAGACTTGTCAAACCATTTATCACATGTTTATCCGTTTAAATAAAATTAATATAATAATAAATTAATAATTATTTTAAAAAATTTGCCATAAAAAAGAAGTAAAGAAATCAATAAAAAAAAAAGTATAGTAGTAGTTCAATAAGGGAGGGGAGATGTAGAACAATTCATGACAAAGGCAAACCAACTTTTTTTTGTTTTTGTTTCACATCGGCAAATAAGGGGAGATAAGGAGGGTTGTCTCACCTATAAAAGGCAATGACCTCTAACCTTTTTTTTTTTTTTTTAACTTTCAAATCTGATTTTGATGTGAGACTTGACTAGTAATTCCTTTTTTTTGAGGTAAATAAAGTTGGCAGTAAAAAAAGTGGAGTATTAAAATTTGTTGATAAATTTTTTTTAAAATTAAACGGGTTAAATAAGTCGTGTAGTATTACCCGTTAATTAAATTGGTCATGTTCGTGTTAATGTTTTTCACTCATTTATTAAACGTGTCGCGTACGAGTTTATATGTTTTCACTAGTCACCCGTTTAACCTGACGCGCTTGACACGCCTAGCCTATACTATCCCGGCCTATAGACACTCCTATCTTCAAATTTAGAATTTTAACCTTGATAAATCGAATGATAACAAGGACGAGATATAAACTCAGACGTCTTAAGTTTAAATTTTGACAACCGCTGTGAATAAAACCATGAACCCCTCATGAATACTTTAGTATTGACATAGATGATCTATCGTTGATGATATTGAAGAGAGGATTAGTCGAAATGCACCTAAATTAGCACGGACACTCCTGACCGTTAACTCAAATAAAAAGGTTTAAAATTTCTTATTTTAAGAAATTTATCCATTTTTCATCTATTTCATACATCAATATGTATGTATCTTTATTCACAAGTGGACAAAGTAGACCACGCTCTTTTAAATAACTACTCTTCACGTAAGATAGTAATCATTTCACGTAAAAATAAAAAATAAAAAAATGGGGTTCAATTTGCCTACAGGTTTATTTATCATTAAACAATTACACTTAATTGACAATATTGACACAATATAACTGTTACATTATGTTGAACATGAGTTTTCAACTTAAAAAAACGCACCCATCACCAACCGATTTGGGACTCGTTCAACAATTTAACAATTCTTTTCTTAGGTTTACAATGGATGATCATCACTATTCTCTCATCCGACACAAGGAGCCGAATCCACACAGTGGCTTGAGCCATGACTTTAATACCACTTATCGGACCTGAGTTTTCAACCCAAAAGACACACCTAATAGGTGGAATGACCTGTTCCCTTACATTGTCCAAGATCTCTCGTCGCCAACCAATGTGGGACTCGTTCGATATTTCAACATATTAAAATATTTACTCCTCCTTATCCTAGTTTTTGCCTAATTTATTAAGTTGAAGTATATGACAGGATAATATGTGCATCCAATAATTCAGCTGGTTGTAGTGAAGGCCCTTGGTCACGACAAAAAGAATCCTTCTGGTTGAAAATACTCGACCATAAATCAATACACTGTTTTATCCAATTCCCATAATCTGTGGCTCTGTTTCACTTTTTAAGTGGACACAAACCTCTTCCAATAAGTCCAATGAACTAATCCTCTTCACCAATTCATCAACAAGAACCACCTAACAACCCCTCAACCACACACACCTCACACCATGAATGACACAGTAGACAAGCTGGTCATCTTCCTAGCCAAGAGAGATGGCATTGACAAGCTTGTCAAGACCTTCCAATACGTCTCCAAGCTCCTCCACTGGCACGTCGAGGTCACGCGCCCCGACATTGCCAGGAGAGCCAAGCAGTGGGAAGTCGCCTCCGGTCTAAGCCGGAAAGCCTTCCGCACTGGCCGGTTTCTCACCGGCTTCAACGCCATTCGACGAAACCCCGGCTCAACATCAGCTTTCCAGCTTCTTTCTATTCTAGCTAATGCTGGTGAAATGGTCTACTTCTTCTTTGACCACTTTCTCTGGCTATCGAGAATCGGGGTGTTAGATGGCACTTTAGCAAGGAAGATGAGCTTCGTATCAGCGTTTGGTGAGTCTTTTGGGTACATTTTCTTTATTATAATTGATTTTCTTCTCATTAGAGAGGGATTAAAGGAAGAGAGAAAGATTGCTGAAAAATCAGAGGATGAAAAGGGGAGAGTTGAGAAGATTAGAGGAGAGAGAGTGATGAGGTTGATGGGTGTGGCAGCAAATGTTGCAGATTTGGTTATTGGGGTGGCAGAAATTGAACCAAACCCATTCTGTAACCATGCTGTCACGCTTGGGATCAGTGGGTTGGTCTCTGCATGGGCTGGTTGGTATAGAAATTGGGCCTCATGAACAAAATTTTCATGAAAAGTTATACATAGAAGTCTTTAATGTAAACCTATGGTATGTTATCAAAAGAAGCAAACGTTTGATTATTAGTGGTGTTGAAACTGTTAACTTATTTTCAAGAACAATGCTCTTTAGAACTAATTTGCTGACTTTGTCATTTATAATCATTGGATGACACTGAGTTTCAATCCTGCAACCAATTCAATGATTATGATGAATTTGGTCTAAATAATATTATTTTTGTTTTCGGTGTTTGTTTTGATTCTATTTGAAAATTTGAATTATTCCCCATGAATATCCTAATTCTAACGCGAATAACTTACTTTTGAGCAAATTGAGAAGGAGATTAGTTGAAGCATACGTAAACTGGCCCAAACACCCTAGACTGTTGAACCCAACAAAAAAAAAATGGATCTGTATCATTGCTACAATTGGATAGGCTAAGATCAAGTTGAACTTGCTTGTATTTTTCTCTATTTCTTTTACCGAAAATATTTGTTTTAATGCTCCCAAACTGGTGAAGGGAGCTCAATTTAACCAGTTTTAAAAAGGGGTTAAAAAACTTATTTTTATTGTGCAAATTCATCTTGGGCTAGTATTAAAGTAGTGTCAAGCGATGCTTTATCAATTTTATGGTGGATTGAANGAGGGTGGGAGAGGATGTAAGGGATTGTGCATCTTCAGCTAAGAAAAAAAAGGGGGTTGGCAAGGGAAATGGGGATGGAAGGAAACAAGTAAATATTCAATGTAACAATAATTTTATGTCATTATCGTCACATAGTTTCATAATTCAATAAAAAATAATTAAATAGATGAAATGAATTCCACTATCGTTACATGTAATAGTTATTGTATTACGTTAAGAGCGTGGTTATTAAATAATGAAAAATAAACTGATTTATTTATTATTTTATTATTAGATAAGAACGCAATGTGACATCTTGGTGTCATCCATACATTAAATATGAGGGGANCCACCAATACAACTCTATATCTCCTCCATGGGCACACAAAGCCATCAATAGCCACCCTCTCAACACCACCCCCTCTCCAACAAACACAAACCACCCGACACCCCCAGACTATCAACACCTAGATCAACCATTTTTAGTCTCCCTTTCTTGCAATTTTAACAAAAACAATCTGAAGCTNGATCAACAAGGAGAAGGGATAAGAGAGTGCGAAAGGGATAAGGATCTGGGTTTGGACTGAGATCTGGGTCTGAGCTTTGCCGTGGCAATACAGTCCGTAGTGGCGGACTCTATAATATTTGTATGGGTAAATTATATTCAGACCCTTTAAATTTTGTCACTTAATCAAACAATCCCCTTCAAGTATTGAATATAACATATTGCCCCCTAACGTTAGAACCCGTTTAAAGTGCCAACCGATTTTCACGATGTCAATAATTTTAGAAATCAAAATTCCTAAATGACCTCTTATAAAAACCATTATAAATCAAATAAATTCTAACAAACCCAACAGTTTATAATTACTCTGCCACTGCCTATATAGCCACCACCCTCCTCATCTTACCGTCTCTTCCCAGATTGTCTATAAACAAAATTTGATCGGGTTGGGTTGGAGTTAGGAAATGGCGTTTGCGTTGGGTTGGGTTGGGTTGGTTTTTTTTTTGTTTTTTTAATCAAAGGGTAAAATAGATACTTTGCAATTTCTATCGGGATTGGTAGCTGACTATTACTTACACGGGTCTCAATATCATGTTCCAAACGTGATGGGTTAATCTGTTTAAATGACAAACCTCAATGGGTCTGAATGTAATTTAATATGACTTCCAAACCAAGGTGAACCTTGTGAGGCGTGATCTACGATTTCTAAAGTGGACCTGCTGAGTGCAATGAAACGGAAAATCCTCCCCAAATCTAGAAATTCTTCCTTCCTTCTTCAATCGGCTTATCTCTCACTAATTTATCGGTTACTTTTCTTCGTCGGCTTGTATCATCTGCCCAGTATCGGCAATTACAGAGATTAGATCTGATTCTGAGGTTTCTCCAAGGTAATGAGTTTTGACTTTGAATTGGAGAACAGAGTTCTCGCCGATGAGGTGTTTTTGGGAAGTTTCTTGATAGGTTTTCTTTGTTTTGATCTATTAAGGCATCAGATCAGATGGCAGAAGAGAGAATTTCGTCGCCGTATGTGAAGTTGACGAAAGATCAAGTGCCTCTTGAAGATATTAAGCCTGGTGAGCTTAATCAGCCTATCCATGTTCCCCAGGTCTTTCTATCTCCCCTTTTAAATGTATATTAGCCATAATCCGTGCATGAAGACATGATTAAACAAAAAATTTGAATCCTAAAAAATCGATATTACTATATTAAATAATATTTTTTCTTTCTTTCATTCGTTTGATTAAATCATTCAAAAATTATTTTTATTCATTATTTTTTTAAAGATATTGACAAAATTTTCTTAAAATGTAATTCAATAAATTTTTTTAACAAGTCTATACTATCGTATATAGATAATATCTGAAATAAAAATGATGTTAAGTTACAAATTAATCAAATAATAAATGATTGAGCATGCGATAAAAATGAGTGATGTAATAGTTTTGGGGGTGAAAAATGTATATGTAATAAAATTCAACTTCATGTGTGTTTTATTATATAGATTTGTATAGATATAAGGGAATATTTTATTCAGATTTCTTGTAGTTAGGTCTAAATTCAATGACACCTCCTTCCGATTTTGAAATTTTACTGTCACTCCCTGTTAGTGATTGTTAGGTAACACTGTTAATGGCGATGGTTGATTTATAGAAATATTTCTAAATATTTTATAGGATAAATTTTATCCACATTTTTTATAAATAAACCTAACTTTAACAATACCTCCTGTAAATAGACCTAACTTTAACAACACCTTTTATTAATTCTGAAATTTCAATACATTTCATTTTAGTTCTATTATATTAGCTTTTATTTTGATCAATTTAATATTCAATTTTATTAAATTAATTTTCTTTATTTAATTTAAACTAAATTAACATTTCATTTCATCAAATCAACACAAAATTGATATTTAATTTTATCAAATTAGCATTTAGTTAATTAATTTAATATTAAGTTATTATTTATTTTTATCAAATCAACATCAAATTAAAATTCAATTTTATTAAATTAAACTATTTAATTTATTAAATAGAATATTAAATTCCATTAATTTAAAATTTAACCTTATCAAATTAATGTCATTTCTTTAATTTAACACCAAATAAACATTTAATTTTATTAAAACAACATTCAAATTTATTCAATTAACATTAAATTCATTCAAATTAATATTTAATTTTATTAAATTAAAAATCAATTAATATTTAAATTTATCAAAATTAAGATCAAATTTATTCAATTAATATTAAATTTTATCAAATAATTTTAAATTTTATATATGAAGTATGATGTGTGAAGCGCGGTCGGGCGATGTTGTGGAAGACATATGACAGCAGATGAATTATAAATGGATGAGATTTTAATATTGACTTTATCAATTGTAATTTTTATTATAGAAAAATTATTTTTAACTATAAAAATTATTATGATAAAAAAATATAAAAATTATAAAAACTTGATTATGTAACCACATTAGTGATAATATGATGACTAATATTATAACAAAGTTCAAATATTATATTTTAAAATAAAAAATTTGTTGGGATAATATAATGATTGAAATTACGTTTGTTGGCTGGCTAACACATATGTAATGGGGAAAAATTGATGATATTTTAGTCTATTTACATAATAAAGAGTAATTTTAGTATTTTCATAAAATATTTAGTTAAATCATTATTTTATCTATTGACAGAGACAAAAGTTATTGTTATAGGGGTTGTCATTGAATTTAGATTCAACTACATGGTGTTTAGATGAAACTTTCCCTAAGATATAACATGTAGCTATAGTATGTTTTCGATTTTTGTACTATATATATGTACAGTAAAGATGTGTGTGTGACATAACAGTAAAGATGGAGAGCAGTTGTATTAGTATACAATTTTGGGGAGACACGTGTCTCAGTTTGGAAAGAGAATCTTGAAAGATGAGAGTACGAGGGACAGTCAATTTCTCAGTATAGAAAGTGATCATTTAACATAGGAAATAAAATCAACGAAATAATGATAAGAATTGTAATCTGTATTTCAGGGGGAGAGAGAGAGGCAGAGACAGAGTTGAGGAATGAGAGATCATTTAATTGCCAAATTTGATTGGGTTGGAGAATTAAATTTAGGGATGTTAGTTTGGGAAACTAAAAATTTTGAGCGGTAAAAAATTTTCAAGAGGTAATATGGTACGTCGAATCGAAACGATCTGAAACGTCAATAGTTTGAGACAGTTTGAAATACCATCGGCCGTTGGATGATACCTTTTTTGATCTCGAAATGACCTGAGCCACTTTTTGTTTCTTGAATTCAAAATTATTCTACTTTATATATATATATATATATATATCTGTGTGTGTGTGTGTGTGGGATTTGCTTCTCTAGTCTTTGTTGTCGTTGTGTGGGCTAGATTATTAGGGATGATGCCAAAACAGGAACCTAAACATATGTGTGTGTGTGGAGGCATTGTGCAATCTTGAATTTAATTCAGTGCTGATATAGGGATCAAGTCTTTGTTGTGATAATTGACCCGAATTGGATCCGAAAATTACAGAATTAATTAACTCATTGAACAAATTAATAAAATGTTGTTCGTGAGAGTACCAATTCAGACTATCCTAATGACCTACAGTTTTGACCAGCTACCAACTCAAATATGGTGCAAGTTTTATCAACACCACAGATAACTATACTGTTCAAATCTTTGGATGTGATCATGTGTACTGTTTCTGTTCTCTTATGGAAAGTTTGTCTAGAAACGAAATGATAAACCAGGATAAAAACTGTTGGGACAAAATCGTGGGACGCTGTACAGAATTAATTACTCATCTTGTGGTTCATTGGGCAGCTGGATGTGCGGAAGTGTAATGAATGTGGGCAGCCTTTACCTGAAAGCTTTGAACCTCCTGCAGATGAACCATGGACGACTGGCATATTTGGCTGTGCTGAAGACACAGAAAGTTGTAAGTTCTCATGTGTATTGTGTCCATCTGTGCATTTTCGCTCGTTCAATTCTAAAGCCTGTATTAGTAATATTCGGCCCTCTGTAATGGATACCCACTCGTTTTTAAGGCATGCTTCAAACTTTACGTCTCCTAGCCTCCTAGGTATATCTTTGCAAATGTGAGAATATTATTCCTGTACAGGCTGGACAGGTCTTTTTTGCCCATGTGTTCTGTTTGGGCGTAATGTTGAGAGATTGAGAGAAGATACCCCTTGGACCTCTCCATGCATCTGTCATGCCATTTTTGTTGAGGGCGGCATTGCACTTGCAGCAGCAACAGCAGCATTCCATGGTATTGACCCGAGGACATCCTTCCTTATCTGTGAGGGGTTATTGTTTAGTTGGTGGATGTGTGGAATATACACTGGTCTCTTTCGGCAGTCACTGCAGAAGAAATATCATCTCAAGGTAGTAAAAATTCTCTTTTTTATTTTACGCGACCATTGCTTGCAGTAAATGATCCAGATCGCAATATTATGACCCTTGTCGGGTTAAAACTCTTATAGTACTACAATTAGTGAAGATCTCCCATTTCTTTGTCAGAGAGAAATTATGGTCGGTAGAAACAAATGAAATAAGCATTGTTTTATGCCCAGTATAACACTAAACCATTTGAATACTTTGGCAAGTCGGCTGTCTCAGTTTTATTCAAGAAGTCATGGTGCTATTTTTTAACATTGATCCACTTTTTGCCTAAAATGCTTCTACATAGCGATACTATGGTGCATACCATCTGTACGACCACAACTATATATATGTATTTTGGTATCTGAATCCTAGACCTAAGTTTGTGTGGATAGCCCAAGAAGGACACTTGTACTTANTTAATATTAAATTTTATCAAATAATTTTAAATTTTATACATGAAGTATGATGTGTGAAAAGCGGTCGGGCGATGTTGTGGAAGACATATGATAACAGATGAATTATAAATGGATANAATATTAAATTTTATCAAATAATTTTAAATTTTATATATGAAGTATGATGTGTGAAGCGCGGTCGGGCGATGTTGTGGAAGACATATGACAGCAGATGAATTATAAATGGATGAGATTTTAATATTGACTTTATCAATTGTAATTTTTATTATAGAAAAATTATTTTTAACTATAAAAATTATTATGATAAAAAATATAAAAATTATAAAAACTTGATTATGTAACCAAATTAGTGATAATATGATGACTAATATTATAACAAAGTTCTAATATTATATTTTAAAATAAAAAATTTGTTGGGATAATATAATGATTGAAATTATNATAAAAATTATTATGATAAAAAAATATAAAAATTATAAAAACTTGATTATGTAACCACATTAGTGATAATATGATGACTAATATTATAACAAAGTTCAAATATTATATTTTAAAATAAAAAATTTGTTGGGATAATATAATGATTGAAATTATGTTTGTTGGCTGGCTAACACATATGTAATGGGGAAAAATTGATGATATTTTAGTCTATTTACATAATAAAGAGTAATTTTAGTATTTTCATAAAATATTTAGTTAAATCATTATTTTATCTATTGACAGAGACAAAAGTTATTGTTATAGGGGTTGCCATTGAATTTAGATTCAACTACATGGTGTTTAGATGAAACTTTCCCTANGTCTATTTACATAATAAAGAGTAATTTTAGTATTTTCATAAAATATTTAGTTAAATCATTATTTTATCTATTGACAGAGACAAAAGTTATTGTTATAGGGGTTGTCATTGAATTTAGATTCAACTACATGGTGTTTAGATGAAACTTTCCCTAAGATATAACATGTAGATATAGTATGTTTTCGATTTTTGTACTATATATATGTACAGTAAAGATGTGTGTGTGACATAACAGTAAAGATGGAGAGCAGTTACATTAGTATACAATTTTGGAGAGACACGTGTCTCAGTTTGGAAAGAGAATCTTGAAAGATGAGAGTATGAGGGACAGTCAATGTCTCAGTATAGAAAGTGATCATTTAACATAGGAAATAAAATCAGCGAAATAATGATAAGAATTGTAATCTGTATTTCAGGGAGAGAGAGAGAGAGACACAGTTGAGGAATGAGAGATCATTTAATTGTCAGATTTGATTGAGTTGGAGAATTAAATTTAGGGATGTTAGTTTGGGAAACTAAAAATTTTGAGCGGTAAAAAATTTTCNATATTAAGCCTGGTGAGCTTAATCAGCCTATCCATGTTCCCCAGGTCTTTCTATCTCTTCTTTTATTCGTAACCCGTGCACGAAGACATGATTAAACAAAAAATTTGAATCCTAAAAATTGATATCACTATATTAAATAATATTTTTTCTTCCTTTCATTCGCTTGATTAAATCATTCAAAATTTATTTTTATTCATTATTTTTTTAAAGATATTGACAAAATTTTCTTAAAATGTAATTCGATAAATTTTTTTAACAAGTCTATACTATCATATATAGATAATATCTGAAATAAAAATGATGTTAAGTTACAAATTAATCAAATAGTAAATGATTGAGCATGCGATAAAAATAAGTAATGTAATAATTTTGGGGGTGAAAAATATATATGTGATAAAATTCAACTTCATGTGTGTTTTATTATATAGATTTGTATAGATATAAGGAAATATTTTATTCAGATTCCTTGTAATTAGGTCTAAATTCAATGACACCTCCTTCTGATTTTGAAATTTTACTGTCACTCCCTGTTAGTGATTGTTAGGTAACACTGTTAATGGCGATGGTTGATTTATAGAAATATCTCTGAATATTTTATAGGGTAAATTTTATCCACATTTTTTATAAATAAACCTAACTTTAACAATACCCCCTGTAAATAGACCTAATTTTAACAACACCTTTTATTAATTCCGAAATTTCAATACATNAACAACACCTTTTATTAATTCTGAAATTTCAATACATTTCATTTTAGTTCTATTATATTAGCTTTTATTTTGATCAATTTAATATTCAATTTTATTAAATTAATTTTCTTTATTTAATTTAAACTAAATTAACATTTCATTTCATCAAATCAACACAAAATTGATATTTAATTTTATCAAATTAGCATTTAGTTAATTAATTTAATATTAAGTTATTATTTATTTTTATCAAATCAACATCAAATTAAAATTCAATTTTATTAAATTAAACTATTTAATTTATTAAATAGAATATTAAATTCCATTAATTTAAAATTTAACCTTATCAAATTAATGTCATTTCTTTAATTTAACACCAAATAAACATTTAATTTTATTAAAACAACATTCAAATTTATTCAATTAACATTAAATTCATTCAAATTAATATTTAATTTTATTAAATTAAAAATCAATTAATATTTAAATTTATCAAAATTAAGATCAAATTTATTCAATTAATATTAAATTTTATCAAATAATTTTAAATTTTATATATGAAGTATGATGTGTGAAGCGCGGTCGGGCGATGTTGTGGAAGACATATGACAGCAGATGAATTATAAATGGATGAGATTTTAATATTGACTTTATCAATTGTAATTTTTATTATAGAAAAATTATTTTTAACTATAAAAATTATTATGATAAAAAAATATAAAAATTATAAAAACTTGATTATGTAACCACATTAGTGATAATATGATGACTAATATTATAACAAAGTTCAAATATTATATTTTAAAATAAAAAATTTGTTGGGATAATATAATGATTGAAATTACGTTTGTTGGCTGGCTAACACATATGTAATGGGGAAAAATTGATGATATTTTAGTCTATTTACATAATAAAGAGTAATTTTAGTATTTTCATAAAATATTTAGTTAAATCATTATTTTATCTATTGACAGAGACAAAAGTTATTGTTATAGGGGTTGTCATTGAATTTAGATTCAACTACATGGTGTTTAGATGAAACTTTCCCTAAGATATAACATGTAGCTATAGTATGTTTTCGATTTTTGTACTATATATATGTACAGTAAAGATGTGTGTGTGACATAACAGTAAAGATGGAGAGCAGTTGTATTAGTATACAATTTTGGGGAGACACGTGTCTCAGTTTGGAAAGAGAATCTTGAAAGATGAGAGTACGAGGGACAGTCAATTTCTCAGTATAGAAAGTGATCATTTAACATAGGAAATAAAATCAACGAAATAATGATAAGAATTGTAATCTGTATTTCAGGGGGAGAGAGAGAGGCAGAGACAGAGTTGAGGAATGAGAGATCATTTAATTGCCAAATTTGATTGGGTTGGAGAATTAAATTTAGGGATGTTAGTTTGGGAAACTAAAAATTTTGAGCGGTAAAAAATTTTCAAGAGGTAATATGGTACGTCGAATCGAAACGATCTGAAACGTCAATAGTTTGAGACAGTTTGAAATACCATCGGCCGTTGGATGATACCTTTTTTGATCTCGAAATGACCTGAGCCACTTTTTGTTTCTTGAATTCAAAATTATTCTACTTTATATATATATATATATATATATCTGTGTGTGTGTGTGTGTGGGATTTGCTTCTCTAGTCTTTGTTGTCGTTGTGTGGGCTAGATTATTAGGGATGATGCCAAAACAGGAACCTAAACATATGTGTGTGTGTGGAGGCATTGTGCAATCTTGAATTTAATTCAGTGCTGATATAGGGATCAAGTCTTTGTTGTGATAATTGACCCGAATTGGATCCGAAAATTACAGAATTAATTAACTCATTGAACAAATTAATAAAATGTTGTTCGTGAGAGTACCAATTCAGACTATCCTAATGACCTACAGTTTTGACCAGCTACCAACTCAAATATGGTGCAAGTTTTATCAACACCACAGATAACTATACTGTTCAAATCTTTGGATGTGATCATGTGTACTGTTTCTGTTCTCTTATGGAAAGTTTGTCTAGAAACGAAATGATAAACCAGGATAAAAACTGTTGGGACAAAATCGTGGGACGCTGTACAGAATTAATTACTCATCTTGTGGTTCATTGGGCAGCTGGATGTGCGGAAGTGTAATGAATGTGGGCAGCCTTTACCTGAAAGCTTTGAACCTCCTGCAGATGAACCATGGACGACTGGCATATTTGGCTGTGCTGAAGACACAGAAAGTTGTAAGTTCTCATGTGTATTGTGTCCATCTGTGCATTTTCGCTCGTTCAATTCTAAAGCCTGTATTAGTAATATTCGGCCCTCTGTAATGGATACCCACTCGTTTTTAAGGCATGCTTCAAACTTTACGTCTCCTAGCCTCCTAGGTATATCTTTGCAAATGTGAGAATATTATTCCTGTACAGGCTGGACAGGTCTTTTTTGCCCATGTGTTCTGTTTGGGCGTAATGTTGAGAGATTGAGAGAAGATACCCCTTGGACCTCTCCATGCATCTGTCATGCCATTTTTGTTGAGGGCGGCATTGCACTTGCAGCAGCAACAGCAGCATTCCATGGTATTGACCCGAGGACATCCTTCCTTATCTGTGAGGGGTTATTGTTTAGTTGGTGGATGTGTGGAATATACACTGGTCTCTTTCGGCAGTCACTGCAGAAGAAATATCATCTCAAGGTAGTAAAAATTCTCTTTTTTATTTTACGCGACCATTGCTTGCAGTAAATGATCCAGATCACAATATTATGACCCTTGTCGGGTTAAAACTCTTATAGTACTATAATTAGTGAAGATCTCCCATTTCTTTGTCAGAGAGAAATTATTGTTGGTAGAAACAAATGAAATAAGCATTGTTTTATGCCCAGTATAACACTAAACCATTTGAATACTTTGGCAAGTCGGCTGTCTCAGTTTTATTCAAGAAGTCATGGTGCTATTTTTTAACATTGATCCACTTTTTGCCTAAAATGCTTCTACATAGCGATACTATGGTGCATACCATCTGTACGACCACAACTATATATATGTATTTTGGTATCTGAATTCTGGACCTCTTAGACTGCCAACCAGTCCCTGTAGTATATGTGCCAGTCTGACCCATCACCAGAAAAACCTAGACCTAAGTTTGTGTGGATAGCCCAAGAAGGACACTTGTACTTGGGGCCTCGCATTTTGTTGAATTTTTCTCCTTTACAAGTTTGAGAGTTTCTAAGAATATCATGTTGATGTGCAAGCTAGGCTTTTTTACCACTTACTGGCCCTTTTATGGTTAAATGTTGCTAACAGCAGAATATGTGTAGCTTTAGTTTTGACTTTAATGTTTCATTGCTTCCAATCCAGCAATCTTCCAAGCGTGTTTGTTTGTGATGTTGATTTTTTTCAAAACTATTATTCACAACCATTTAGTTGCATCATGTAATCTTTCAGGTTGCCTTTATTGACATGAAAACAATTATATTCGGCTGTCTTGAATGTCCACTAGATTTGATGGTGGGGGGAGATGGAATAAACATAGCTTGCCCCATTTTAGATCACAATTCTCAAGTTTGAGTCTTTTCTGAAATGTGATGAATATGTAGCAAGTTTGGAGCAGTGCAACCAAAAATTTCAACTGCAAAAATGGGAATTATATTTCTTTACTTCATACTTGAGAAGTTGCATTTGTTGTGTTGATTACTGGTAGACTCAATCAACAATAACAATCTATAGCGTGGATTTTGAAGGGCGGCGTTTAGTTTGTCCAGACGTTATTGATTCTTCATGTTCAGCGATTGCCTTTGTTACTATTATCTGAATTGATATCACTTCCTAATCTTATTTACTTAGGGTTCAGTAGTTTTGTTTGATATTGGCTGTTAGGCTTAGGCATGCCTACCATACTTGCAGATGATATCTGTGTGAACCTATTTGGCAACAGTAAATTTATTGAATTCTCAAGGACCTGAATCAGGCTCTGATTCGAGAAAGGGATCTGTTATTATTTTTTTTTAACAAGGGAAAGGGATATGTTGATTATTGCATTTTGTCATCTATTATCTATCATTCTATTACTCCGCATGAAATACCCA
>CAUOFW020000692.1:335012-577305 GCA_963454935.2 Ilex paraguariensis | reverse complement strand
TCGACTGAATTAGAGACCCACGATTAGGAGTCTGGTACAGTACCGAAAGTAACCGCTATGATATCTCTATGTATAGTTCTTTTTATGAATTTTAATTACTTCATTATTTTTTTAATCAATAGTTATAGATATATCTGTTCTTATGGTATCGATTGGTACTATTAGATATATCTTTTTTTTTAACTCGGCAAGTCTCGATTGGATATATCTTTCATGAGGCCTAAATCCTAATCCACTTAGAATAGAGGTTCCTTAATGTAGCCACAGAAGTTTCCTCGACTCCCAAGGACTAAAGCTGGTTCTCCTATCTATCTATATATATAATTGAAAAGACTAAAAGATCATACATAAGTTTTAACAAATCTACAAAACCTAGAATTCTTGAAACTCATGGCCTGTGAAGGTGTAAAAAGTTCTGGGGGCCTCGACTTTCATGGTGGCCCTGCAGGTGCAAGCCGACGTTCATATGATCTGCAGTGTTTTTCGGACTCTTCGTCATCGCCGTCACCATTGCCACCGCCGAGCACTTGTAGAGCTCACTGGGACTGGGAACCGTTGAATAATCTTTACATCACCGACGATATTATGGAAGGAGTTGGTTTCTACAGAGAAGATATGCCGGACTTTACACGAAAGAAAAAACGTAAACAAAGCAGTTGGCTTGGATGCATGCAATGCTTGGAGTTTTTGAAACTTTTGATTCGAAAGT
Source organism: Ilex paraguariensis (assembly GCA_963454935.2). Taxonomy (NCBI): domain Eukaryota; kingdom Viridiplantae; phylum Streptophyta; class Magnoliopsida; order Aquifoliales; family Aquifoliaceae; genus Ilex; species Ilex paraguariensis. Next base: position 576,596 of record CAUOFW020000692.1, on the reverse strand, counting down.
AAATAGGGGTTTAATTTTTTTTAATTTTTTTTTTGAACGTAAATAGGGGTTTAATTCAATACCCTTTTTTGTTCCTCTTTCGGGTACACGAGATTCATAGATTATTGTGTGTTCTTATGCAATTTTTTTTTTTTTTTGTGAATATACATTATAATGGATTTGTTAATACTTCTCAAGTCTCATGTTAAAGTGCAATCAGGGCATCAAAAAAAGATAATGTTATTTGGATCTAATTATATACAATCTATTGTTATAGTGGTAACTCGTATCCGAAGGTACAATGCAATTTAAATGGTTGTAAGAAAATTATTGGTGGCCGTTGGATGAATCTATTTGACAAAGTCGGATGAGCTTTTGGAAGTCTACCATGTTTTATATTATAAATCATAGATAGACTCTATTCAATATTAAGATTCATTATTAATTTTGCAGTAACAATGATTAATTAATTAAATTAAATTCTATTTATCTATTACTATATAAAGGGGAAAAGGGCTTGAAAATCAATATTTTCTAAGGCAGTTTATGTATAAGTGATGTGATAGTTATGAATTATGTTTTGTTATATATATAGGATACAACATGCACATATATTGTATATAATCAGGCTATGATTCACCAAAATAGAGAATATTTACGCATGAATTATCGATAATTTTGAAGAAAAATGCTAGGCCCTGCAGATGATACCAAGAACCAGAACCCATTAGCTCAAATTAAACTCAGATAGCACAGTTCATGGCTGCACACCAAAAAAAAATATCAAATTAAACTTGAGACACAGATATTACTACCAAATGATTCACAGTACATGCACTATTGGTTTAAATGCATTACTAATATGACAAGGAAACCACAAATGGATCTACTTCAAGAATAATATCAAACTACATTGAATTCTAAACATGGATTTCTTGGTCAGTATATGGTCAGTATAAGGAAATCAAATATCAAGAAGACTATTCAACAGGTTATCAGAAGATCAAGGTGAAAAATTGCACCCGGGTACTCATCTATCAGTAATACCGAAAATAGTTTTGACTTCAAGACAAAAAATGAATGAGAGAAGAAGACATACAGGAATTCCGTTTCTTATTTCCCCTCTGAATCTGTAACTTGCTTCTCGTTGACATTGCTTTCTGTGCTGCTTTGCATTTCAAGTAGCTTCTGTTGTTCCTCCTCAGTTTCCTGTGGCTTTACTTCCTTCACCTCCTTAGGCTTGTTGCTTGTAGACTGCTGATACATAATACCACCTATCATACAGATCAATAGTCCCACTGTTCCAACGAATGTTGAATGTTTGTCCCAAATAACCAGATTGATTACAACTGTTAACAGCTTGTTCACAATGCCAAGAACAGTAAATCCGGTTGCAGAGATTGCCCTCCGACAAGAGAACCCAAAGAAAGAGATGGCTAAACCAAATAAACAAGACAGCCCCACTGGCAAAACCACCTGAAAAGAGTACCAATCCGACTCATCCGAAATTTCATGTTTTATCTTCTTCAGCTCCCCCATAATTAGCAGCTCTAAGGGGAATAGCAGCAGAGCCTCTAGATTATTGTACAGCACCAGTCCCCACGTGTTTAAACCAATGGTCATCACCACATGTTTGATGTAAACAAAATCTATGGACATGCTCATCAAGTAAGCCAGTGCCCAGCTATAGGCAGTAAGAGTGAACTGGTAATCTGTTAGGACATAAAGTACGCTACCACCAAAGATTGTGGCAAGTGAGAACCACGTCTTTATAGTTGGCCATGGTTGGTGCAAGTAGAGGGTCTCTCCTATTGCCACAAAGATAGGGACAGCTGAACGGAAGACAATGAATGTGTCAACGTTGGCATGGAGAAGGAGCTCACTGTTCGTGAAAAGAGACAGGTAGAATATAATTGCTGCTGGTAGAAATCGCCACATTGTCATAAAATCAAGCCGATCGTGCTCTATAAACTTGAGTGACCCAAAAAGGAGGACTCCAGCTGCACTGGTGACGTACTGTAAAGCAGTGAGTGCTCCAGGGTAAGGAAATTTCATGACAGCCCATTTGTTGATTATAGAGAGCAATGATGCCGAAATGCAGTATCCGGCAGCTATACCATAGACTGATGCTTGTTGGAGTAGGCAATTAAGCCATGTTGCTTGGGTTTCTATGGAAGCAGATAGGGAACCTGGGCCTGTTTGGGCTTCACCAGCTTTGGGATTTTCCACATCATTGGACATCTAGATCTAAGATGACGAAAAATTCGTATCATTTAAGAATGACAAATTCTTAACATGTTTAACAATTATTGTATATCTGAATTATGGAAGACTATTATAGACCACCCCTGCAGCAGAACCCACTAAGAAACATCAAGTAATAAATTAAACTCTACAACAGGAAGCAATTTCCTTAAAATCCACCTCTGCTGATTTAAGATCGTCTTGGTTAGTGTCAAGGATATATAGTGGTCAGTTTGATACTAATAACAAAGCATTTGTTTTCTTTAAGGAACAAAAGCAAGCAAAAGCGGACAAAGGCTATGGAGATCAGCAAAATCGTTGCAAGATTTATCATTTTTTCTTAGAACATGCTGAGCTAAAGGAGAACAACAATGGTAAAATGAAAAAGAATAAGAAAATATTGCAAGTTTGTAACTGGACATCACTTAATGCATCATTAAGTCAAAAAAAGGGAATGTACAATCGCCTAAAAGTAGATTGATTTGCATTTCCCCAGTTTAAAAGTGTCTGTCTGAGTAGTAGCTGATCTTAATGCAACATCAAGGCAAATGATGACATTGAAAAATCACCTATCACCATTAAACATCCACATGGTCAACCATCCAACCTGGTGATAATAACAGCATAGAGATTCAAATTCTGTTGTCTAAAATAAACCTATCTCAGTAAAGAAATCTACCACTTACTCGTGTCAGTTCAAAATATAAGGAGATCCTTCAATTAGGAGATGAACTACATTATTCTTGAACTTAAAGAGTAACTACTGCCTAAGATCCCCAAATACGGGAGAGCGAAAGAGTTCATGTCTATGAGCATTTCATTATAACTTACCAAACAATCAAAAATTCTAATTCGAACAAAATTCGATAATCCCAATCAGTAGAATGCTGAAATAATAGGGCACATAAAATGCAAGCACACCATCAAGCACAGATACATCACCAGATCAAAGCTGAACAAACAACAAGAGATCAAATAACAAAAGTACAAAGAGAGTCACCTTTTGGTGGCAATTTCTTCTAGATTTACAGCCACCGTCACTTTACCATTTCCGTCGATCCCTCCGCCACCGGAAATTTCAAAATCGCTCGCTAGACTATATGAGATACAGAAACAGCGAAGAAGTGGGATTCAGAGTTGCAATTTCTACAATGCTCCAGTTGTGAATCGCCGTGGCCTATGGACAGAGAAAACGGGAGCTCATCAATGGCCTCGGTAGCAGTTCAGGGTTGATAGTATCTATTGGAGAAAATGCAAGAGCGAGCGGAAGAGTGTTCAAACTATATTTAGGACGAATTGCATTTGGAACCCAAATGATTTATGAATTTTCACTTTATGCCCTTAAAGATTAAAATTTTTATATTACACCCTTAACATATTAAAAATACTGTAATATGCTCCTTTTTTTATTTTCCATTGCTTATTCCAATTCCATCAATGTCAATCGAATAATTTTTGATAGAATAAGAAATAGAAGTATTAGATTGACAATAGAAACCGTTATTGATTATGATCTACTATCAATTCAATGACTATGATATATTAGGTCAATAAATTAAATCTCAATGATATTTTTTAAATTAATATAACAAAACAAAAGAAAATATTCAATGTAATATTGATACAACGTTATTGGTGACATGTGTTATTACCAATCAATAATAATATACCAATACCATCTATGTGTACTGAATTTCCCTATTCTATTAACCTTTAATAACTACTACTCACTATCACCGATGATATGGTATGGAGTAAAATATTGGGTGCAACAGTATCACAAGAGTAAATATTCGATATAACAGTGACGAGTAATGTTACATAAACTTAAAAATTAGACTTGATAATTAGAAGTATTGATTTTGTTGTGGATTCCAGCATTTATTGGAACTCATTAATTATTCAATTGTTGAGATTATCAAGTCTAATTTTTAAGTTCATCTATCGTTACTCTGACAATGACACCACATCATCTTTGTTACATGTTATCTTCATCTAATAAAAGCAAAACATGTAAGTAAGTGAATCTGATATATTTTAGTAATCATCCCTCCGTGTCATTTACTAACCACTCAAAGTCTGAAAATAACTATTAAGTGGGGTTCCATTTACTTTGTCTACTTGTAAGTTTTTTATTAGATAATGACACCATATAAGAATAATGACATAGTGTCACCGTTACCTCCAATTAGGGTGTTCACTTTACTTTATGGATAAGAAATATAATCTTTCGTCTTCCTATTCGATACTTTGCAGAAGAATTTTTTCTTGACCTACCCTACCCGATCAAGTGTGGTATTTATACCCGACTTCCTAGCCGATTAATTGGGTAGGAAGTCGGGTAAATACTTTTATAGCTATTAATTTTTTGAACATTTTAAAATTTCAATTAAATAATATGCACCAATTTAACAACACAATAAATCAATTATACTAAAATCTAAAACAAATATAACAACAATTACAATAAAAACACAATAAAGTATGAACATCAATCCATCATAATTGTTACACAAATACAATAACAATTATTTTAAGTTTAAATTATATAAAACACATTAAAATCATAATTGTTCCAATAGATCATCAGTTTACCACAAATCATGTAACCTACACAAAAAACTAGTCTATGTTTTAGCAACTCAAACATCCACAACAATAACAATGTTATAATATAAATTATGTTACACAAATACTCTTATAATTACTAAAAAAATATAAAAAAAATAAATATATTTTTTGCGGGTAGGGTAGATTAAAAATGCAAAAATTAATAAATATTCCGCATTTCTATCCTATTTAATCGAAAGACTAAAAACTCATCCGCATTCCTATCCGATTGTTGCGGCTAGCCATTTAGAAGGGTAGAGTAAGATCGAGTAGGGTAGAAAATTACGATCAATCGAAAATTTGAAGACCCCTCTCTCCAATATTTACTCTATAGGTAACATTTACTCCATAAACCGGAAACAACCACGTGGAATTAGGGGAGGGGGTTAAAATTTGAAAAATCGGCTTGTTTATGAAACAGTTGCAACCCTTCTAATTCACAACTTCATCTTCAGTATATATTCATTCTCACCATTCTTCCTATAATACAAAAATCTTCCATTGCCAAGAAGTCACTGAGACTTTCTTTTCTCTGAATAGAACTTAGCATTTCTTCTACTTCTTATTCTTCATCTACAATGACAATGGCGTCGCTAAAATCCCGGTTAGAGCACTCTGTCACTCCCAATGCTCTTAGATCCTATCGTGCAGAGTTCATCTTCACATTCATTTTTGTTTTTGCAGTAGTCGGGTCGGCTATGTCGTCGCGTAAGCCCGAAACTTTGCTGATAGTTTAATAGTACTCTCCAAATATCAGTCCTTTATTTGTAAAATAGAATCTTTTTTTTCCCAAACATAATAAAGAGGCATTGTATGCTTGATTATTAGACAAATTATCTCGATTTTAGTGACCCGAATGCATACAACACAATGACATGAATTGAAATCCATTTGAGTGAAACCCGCTATATATAAGTGGGTTCCTTGATTTCAATCAATTCTAGTAGAATCCAAAAAATATATATATAACAGGGTTAGTAATCATCAAGAGAAATTGAATAAATCTATGCCTACCACAGCCATATGCTCAAGCATCACATCAATTGAACCCAAATATACAATCTTTGTTTAATTTTTTGTTGTAATAATGTTGTGTTTGCAAGGAAAATGACTGCGGGTACGACACCGTATCCTTCTAGTCTGTTGGCAATTGCAAATGCCTTGGCTTTGTCTGTGGCAGTATATATTTTTGCCACTATTTCTGGTGGGCATGTGAACCCAGCTGTGACTTTTGAAATGGCCATTGGAGGCCATATTAGTATTCCTATGATTGTGTTCTACTGGATCTCTCAGATGTTTGGTTCTGTCATTGCTTGCCTTCTCTTGAGAATCACTAATGTTGCAGAGGTACGAACTTTGGAAGGGTTTTTTTTCTTCCATTTTTTTGTGTCTTTAACAAGAATCATCAGAGTATGTGTTTTTTAGACTCACGATTACAATCCAATCATATGTAAATCACACGTAACAATTATACTTGGGTTTCTATGTAATTATGAAAAGTCCAATTCAAGACGTGCAATTTTATCTCCCTCAACTATCGTCCCAACCTCATTTTGTCCTCTCAATTATTGGTTGTAACACATTATTTATTCAACTACTTGAAGTGATTTCCCATTGTATTAAAACACATTATATGTTTGAAAGTTATGATAAAAAAAATTGTTTTGAAAATTGGAAAAATATGAAATAAGAACTAAAGTTGAAGGTTCAATTTGAAAAATGTGATAATTTAACGGTCAATTTAAACAAATAACCATTGATGGAGGTGGAATATGATAAATTAGAGTGAGATTCTCTCCAATACACTTTTTCTTCGACTCTTTTTTTTTGTACATCATCCATCATGCATTCAAATAAAACCCATTATATACAAGTGAGCTTTTTATTTATCAATATTAGGTCTTTCACTCATTAATGGTGGATGGTGTGCTAATAAGAAAATTGAAAAAAAAATGTATTAGAGAAGATCTGGTGATAGTTGAAGGACATTGGAGTTAAAATAAACACACACAATTGGGGGGGGGGGACCTTGACTGCAGCATATTCCAACCCATGAAATCCCATACGAAATGACCGGGTTTGGTGCATCCATATTAGAGGCATGATGACCTTCGCTGTGGTTTCTCCACAGCCGGGGACCCGAGATGCGGTTCTCTCGGCGCCATTGGACCTCTGGCCATTGGATTCATTGCAGGAGCCAACGTCTTGGAAGCAGTTTATTGGGTCGAACCCTTGTTTGGTGCAGCAATTCTTTACGAACATGTGGTGTTCCCCATTCAGACCTCTGTCTCTTTGGGAGACATTGCATATGGAATTGGTGTTTAACTACAATTATTCTCATTTGCCTCTGTTTCTTTTCTTTTCATTGTGTTTTTATTGTTGTAGCAAATTACTTAGGTGTACTCAGTGATTTTCGCACAATAGATGAAAAGATAGATCTTGCCCGTAATAAATTAGTGTTCGTTGAAAAAGTGAATGATCCCGTTGCAAAGGGAAAATCTGAAATGGCCAAAGAGGGCCTAAGAAGTAGTGATGAATTATTTTAAAGGCTGCTCAATCGATTTCGGCAGGTCGCAGGCGATTCCTGACACATAGAAAACAGGTTAGAAGGGCGCCGAAATATTTTTTGGTATATCCCCTCTGACGATCAAGTCAGTTGTTTGAGAGATGGGAAGAAGAAAACACTGTATGATTCTTTCAGAATAATTTTGCGTACCTTCGCATTGTATTTTTGAAGACTATTTATATCTCCAAAGGCACATTATCTCTGATGGTTTAGGCAGTAGGTAGTACCCCAGACATGGAACAGTGTGCCTCCTATTTTGCATAGGGGAGGCCCCCATTGTTAATTACTTGGACTCCCGTGTATTTAATGTTTTTTCTTCGATGTAGAGACTTCAAATNGATCAAGTCAGTTGTTTGAGAGATGAGAAGAAGAAAACACTGTATGATTCTTTCAGAATAATTTTGCGTACCTTCGCATTGTATTTTTGAAGACTATTTATATCTCCAAAGGCACATCATCTCTAATGGTTTAGGCAGTAAGTAGTACCCTAGACATGGAAAAGTGTGCCTCCTATTTTGCATAGGGGAGGCCCCCATTGTTAATTACTTGGACTCCCGTGTATTTAATGTTTTTTCTTCGATGTAGAGACTTCAAATGCTCGGACCCCGGATCATTTAATGCTCCATATCCTCAGTTTCCCAAGCTATTGTGGACGTCTCATCGCTAAGGATTCATTAAATATTTACCTTAGATTGCCGCATGTCAGCAAGGGTATTTTTGTCTATTTACCCCTCATTCTGCACTATACCATGCGTCTAACTCTTCTTGGTTGAGTGTCATGTTCGTCCAACTATTATGACTTTGTCGTGCAGAGTACCTTTATGATCTTTAGTCTAGTTTAGACTAATCAGCTGTCAATCAGTAACCTCTTCAAAGCTGAAAACACATGGCAAGATCAAAGTCAGTAAGTACCCTTGGAGCCAAGGACATGCGGCTACCTCATAGTAGAGGTACCCTCGGAACCGAGAACACGTGGCTGCACATGAGAGAGGGAGGTACCTTAACGCCAAGGAGACGTATCAGCAAAAAAAGAGGACTTGTCTTAGTGCCAAGGACACGTGTTTGTCAAAGGGGAGGACGTGCTTCAGCACCGAGGGCATGTGATTTTATCAGGGACAATGATGTGCCTCGGTGCCAATGACACATGTCAGGATCCTATCATTTCTTAGAAGTGTCTCATCATTATGTAATTATATTCTTGAATGATTAATAATTTCTTGTGTCAATTTGCTACTACCTGAGTTATGTTTAATTTTTGCCCAAAAAAAAGAGTTATGTTTAGTTGCTTTACATGTGATTGATGAGTAAATATTATACCAAAAGTAAGGTCGTTAATCAAATTGAGTTACTCGAGCTCGACTCAAGTTTTGTCGTTTTTGGCTTGTTCAAGTTTGGTTCGTTTAGAAAATAAGTCTAGCAAACTCGGTTCGAACTCGACTTGTTTATGTGTAAATACTCGAATTCGGCTTAGCTCATTATGAGAAAAACTTGAATAATTTTTTAAATTCGGTTAAGAAAACAGTTTTTTAGACTTGGTTCAGTTTCGTTCGTCTATCGACCCTAACTACAATAGAATTGTCACCTAATATCGCACAATATTATCGTTGCATTGAATTTTTTAATTTTTAAATTTAATTCTCAGGTGGATTTTTTTTCTAAATGTAAATATCTATAATTTCATTTGGTTCTTTTTGGTGTTGTTTCAAAAAAATGCTTCTAATATAAAATCCATGTGAAACTCTCATAATAAATTTGTAATTCCCAAGTGTTAAAAAGAGGTTGGGGGTGTATGTTAGAACCAACTAGTATTTCAAATATAAACATATATCAATCTTAAACACTATATAAAATCGTTTACCATTTATGTTCACAAAAAAAATAAAAATAGGAATGACAATATATATATTAATCACTTATTAGTACCAAACCGCTATTTTTTATTTTTTAATGTTCTAAAGATAAATATTTTTTACTGCATAATCATATGTTTTATTGAAACCAGATCATCAACAAAATGATATTTATACTGAAAAGAATAAAGGCTAAAAAACGAAAAAAAAATAATCTCCATAAAAAAACTCAATAGAATTAAAGATAAAAAAAGAAGAAGGGCAATCACACTTTATACCCGAAAAATTTAAGAGTTCTCTATTTTTACCTTTAAAGATTAGATTTTTTATGTACTACCCTCAATATATTAATGCTTCGTTTGATACGATAGAAAAATGAAAAGATGAAAAATTAGAAGAAGAGAAAGTTAGGGGGATAAATAAAGTATCATGTTTGGTAAGGAAGGAAAATAGGAAGGATGAAAAAGTGGATGAATTAACTTTCATTTCAACTCACAAAAATCAATTCATCCAAAATAGAAAGGAAAGTGAATGAAAATTAATTATTTGTATTGAGATATATCTTATTTATCTATATATCTTTTGATATATACATATATAATGTATATATTAATTTCATATAAAAATACAATGATAAAATATGTATTTATATATTTAAAAATAAAAAAATAAAATTTTTCCATCTTAACTAGAGATGAAAATTTTCGACTCAACACGATGACAAGACTCGAACTCGACAATAATTTTATGACACGAACTTGATTATAACTCGACACGAACTTGATTATAACTCGATACGAATTTGAAAATGACTTGACACACGAACAAGAAATATGAAAGGTTCATATTCAGTTCAATCAGTCAAACTCAAAATTGCCACCATCAACCCGTTTATTTAAAAATAAACATTTTCTTTATTTTATCGTTTGTATGGTAACACGAAATTAATAAAAAACTAACATGTTTATTATTTGTAACTATTTATTAAGCACAAACATAATAATTATATAATTTTTTTTTACTTATTATTATATTTATTTAAGTTAATTTTTAGTTTGTATAAAAAATATTAACATGGATTCAATTAAGTGAAAATAGAATATTAGCATGAAATTTTGTATTTAAAGTTTATGTAGGTCAACACGAATACGAATATGAACACGAACACGAACACGAAAATAAATAAGTTAACTTGTAACTCGACACGATACAATTAGTTAAATGAGTTGAGTTAAGCTTGACTAATGTTTGACACAAACTCGTAATGACTTAACAAGAATCTAGCACGACCCGACTCGATTGTCACGCCTAATCTTAACTACAAAAAAAAAAATTAGTCATTTTTATTTTTCATCAATCAAATCAAACACAAATGAAGGAAAATGTATCATTCATACTTTATTTTTTTTAAGGATAGAAAGTGTATCCCTTCTACTTTCCATCATTCATACCAAACGAAACATAAAATTATTGATAGTTTTTTTATTAGCTTTTTTTTTTTTGATTCAACAGCCAGGTATATCCGACCCAACTTATGCATAATTTGATTAATCTCATATCCAGTCCAATCAAAAGCAGACTATTTACACTCGGACTATAGTAATCATAAAAGATAAATTTTTCATGAGTTAGTTCCCATGTGATTGTTAAGATTCAAATTCAAGATATCTAAATTTATAGATCGTTACTGTTATCATTTGAGTTATCTCTTGTCTTTTGTTGTTTATTCCATCGATCATCGTTCATTTGACATTGACAGCATAAATAATAAAAACTAATGAAAATATCACATTACAAAAGTTTTAATACATTTAAGNATTAAGTGAAAATATAATATTAGCATGAAATTTTGTATTTAAAGTTTATGTAGGTCAACACGAATACGAATATGAACATGAACACGAAAATAAATAAGTTAACTTGTAACTCGACACGATACAATTAGTTAAATGAGTTGAGTTAAGTTTGACTAATGTTTGACACAAACTCGTAATGACTTAACACGAATCTAGCACGACCCGACTCGATTGTCACGCCTAATCTTAACTACAAAAAAAAAATTAGTCATATTTATTTTTCATCAATCAAATCAAACACAAATGAAGGAAAATATATCATTCATACTTTATTTCTTTTAAGGATAGAAATTGTATCCCTTCTACTTTCCATCATTTCTACTTTTCATCATTCATACCAAACGAAACATAAAATTATTGCAATGTAGTTTTTTTATTAGCTTTTTTTTTTTTTTGATTCAACAGCCAGGTATATCCGACCCAACTTATGCATAATTTGATTAATCTAATATCCAGTCCAATCAAAAATAGACTATTTACACTCGGACTATAGTAATCATAAAAGATAAATTTTTCATGAGTTAGTTCCCATGTGATTGCTAAGATTCAAATTCAAAATATCTAGATTTATAGATCGTTACTGCTATCATTTGAATTATCTCTTGTCTTTTGTTGTTTATTCCATCGATCATCGTTCATTTGACATTGACAGCATAAATAATAAAAACTAATGAAAATATCACATTACAAAAGTTTTAATACATTTAAGAAATATATGAAAAATATAATCTTTAAGGTTATAAAATATAAATTCTTAAATCTTTCAAGTGAAAAAAAAAAACAGTGTGATGATGTAGCGAGCTAATTATTTATCACCGATGTATCCCTCACCCCTTACCATTTCGGCAACCTTTACAACGGCGATCAATGGCGCCTAAAACACACTCTCTGTCCTCTTTATCCTCTGTCTCTGCGTTCCCTCTCCTTCAATTTTCAAACCCTAGCCCAAATATTCTCAGGTTGTACCCTTCAAAACCCACTCTCGTATTTTGCAAAGTCACACACTCACAAACCCCTCAAGACCACTTCTCAGTATCCACACCTGAACCCGAAGGGTTCGGAGCTGCGGCTCCCACCCGTGGGGAGATCTTCCTCGAACGCCAACAGTCGTTGGATGCTTCGGCTATGGTGCTGGAAGCGACCAAGAAGAGGAGGAAGAGGAAAGAGAAAGTTTTGAAGGTCTCTGCAGTGGTTTATAGCTGTTATGGTTGTGGAGCTCCTTTACAGACTTCCGAAATTGATGCTCCGGGTTATGTGGATCCCGATACTTACGAATTGGTATGAAACTCTTTTTGGGTTCTAGTAGTTACATTGTGGATGATTCAAGAATTAAGTAATTTTCTTTTTTATATGTGTAAATGGGTGGGTGAGTGAAATGATGTTTGCCTAATGTTTGTGGTAAGTTGCTTTTTTATTGTCTCAGAAATTGAATTTATTTGCTCTGTTTGAATTGGGTATTTTGAAAGATGCAGCAGAGCTGAGTGACAATGATTATGCAGTGTGCATACTGATAGTTTGTGAGAATGACTATGTAGTTTGCAAACTGATTGTTTGTGAGTTTGTATTTGGGTGATTCAGAAGTCAAATTTTATTACTTTTTACGGGCGATTACTGTTAGATTGGCTGAGTCGACTTGTTCAAATTGCAGTTTGCTCATTGATACTATAATGAGTTGGTGGCTGAAAATTATGCTAAGGACAACCTTAATGGTAATGCTTCCAAAATATCGTAGTGACTGTTTGACATTCCTGACTGAGAGTATTGTTACTTCTAATAGATACAGTGTGTGACTATTTACTGTTAAATTTAGTGGAATGACAGTACCTATTTTTTTCCATATAGGGGTCAGAGTTTCATTGTCCAAAGTAAAAATGCGGGATAGTCTTTTTTAATATGCTGGTTGGTGATTTAGAAACTTCAATTTATTACTCGTGACAAATTGTCATATCAAAGTTGTATGGCAAGATTGAATGACATGAGAATGCATACTGATTTTTTTTTTGTTTCGGGGGGGGGGGGGTTGTTTTGCAGAAGAAGAAACACCATCAACTTAGAACAGTTTTGTGTGGGAGGTGCCACCTATTGTCTCATGGGCACATGATTACAGCTGTTGGCGGAAATGGAGGCTATTCTGGTGGGAAGCAGTTTGTTTCAGCCGAGGAGCTTCGGGAGAAGCTATCTTATTTGTGCCATGAGAAAGCTTTGATTGTTAAATTGGTGAGCCTCACTGTTCGAATTCTAATCTGTCGTGAACTTTATATCTTGCCTTCAGACATATCAATTGCTTTGTCTATGAAAATGATCCCCTAAAATCTGTTTTTGAGGTTCATGTAATGAAAATGTATATACAGTTCTTTTGTTTGGGCTGGTAATCTAGCTGGTGAATACCTCTGTCATTTTTATGAGAAGATTTTGAGAGTTATGGGATTGGTTCTTGCAAAACTTGCTTATGTATTATGTTATGTTGACCTCTGTTGCCATTTGTAGTGGTCAGAGCTGTCATAGATTGGCCTAATCTTGGAATTTTTGATATGATTTTTTAAAAGAATCAGACATGGAATAGCCTAGTTGGGACAAGTGACAACAAAATTTGCTTGTCCCAAACGCAATAGCATATGTAATTGAAATTCCATCCGTGACTTGACCTCGGGAAGAAGCATGCCCATTAAGGGAGCAATGGTTGAAATACCTGATTTTTTCTGCTCAGTTTCAATCCATTATAATGGCTCAATTTCTTTTGTCTATTATATGTCCATAGTCCAGATCTATAACTGAGTTATTCTTGTTCATTCGTATGTTGCTACTGTTATCTCGGTTTAATTTATGTTGACATATTATGTGCATACGTTTGCAAAAAGGTATCAAAATATTATGTTGTGCAAACCATTTGATTATACTTGAGTTAATACTACCTTCTTCTTTCTTTTGAAAGGGAGTTAATATTAGCTTAAACACTTGACTTTTGTACTATTTTTTTTATCAGATGAGCGGTATTATCACCAGTTCAAAAAAAAGAAAAAAGAAGCTGTATCATCAAATTTTATAATATGATTTTATAACATGATTTTTCTTTAGAGACTTGATTGGGAAGATGTATTTGTTTACAAAATGTTGATGTTAGCAAAGTTGTGCAAAGGTTTAATCCTTTTCGGACAACTTGATTCAGTAAGTTTTGTTTTCTACAACTGCAGGTGTATTGCATGATGTATCATGAAATACCTTTAGCTTTACACTATATCAGACGTTAGGCCCCAATATCCTTTGCTTTTTCTAGATTGGGTTGCGGTAATTCTTGCTACAAGCGCTAGCTTGATTAACCAGATTATTAACTGTATGAGTGAGGCCTTTTGTGATGAAATTGTAGTGCCTAACTTGGAACATTATATTGGGACAATCTTCCAGTTGACAGGGATTTTTAATGTTTTACCTGAAATATTGAACAGATCATAGTACTCCACTTGCGTGCACTAAGCTTCCCATGTTTGACCTAAAACAACATACAAGTAATAAGCCTCCATTTGACTAGGAATTCAAGGAAAGGAAGGATTTAGCTGTTTGACACTTTTTTCTCTTCTTTTCCCCTATTTGTAGATAGAGTACAAGTAGTTAAAACCACGTTAAGAATAGTAGGGTAGTATGTATAAATTGTTGATAGTAATAAGGTGTATATGTAATTCTTATTATTGTGAGTTAACAATAAATATAAGTGTTGTATGAGAGCTAGGTTAATGTTTTTAACCACTCTCTGTTTTCCCTCTAATATTGTATTAATTCTCTAAACTTAATATGGTATCAGAGCGTTTACGATCCTAAATATATTCTAAATAAATTAACTCTCCATTGTGGTGGTAGTGGTACTGTTGTTGTGGTGGTGGCGGTATTGTTGGTACAAGCCACTGTTGTGGTGGTGTCGTTGCTGTGGAGGTGGTGGTACTTTTGTGAAAAGCCATTGTAGAAGCCATCGTGGTACTATGGTGGTGTTGTCGCGTGTGGTGGTGGCACTGTCGCTGTTGTGGTGGTGTCGTTGAAGCTATTGTGTTACTGTGGTGGTGTGTCGCTAGTTGTGGTGGCCTTCTCGCTGTCGTTTAGAGTCCGTCGTGTTGGTGGTGTGTCATGGTGGGCTGTCGTGGTGGTGAGGTGCAGTCGAAGATTAGGGTTTACTGAAACCCTAATCAACGAAGAAGAAGAACAGGAGCTCCTCGGGTCTGGATCAGATTTGGTCAAACTAGGGTCTTAAATTATTTTTTAAGTCCAACCCACGGTTCAGGCCGGTTTAGTGGTCCAGCCCCACGGTTTAGGCCGATTCAGCAGTCCAAAGAGCCCAGTCGGTCCGGTTCAGTGATCCAGCAAGTCAAACCGGCCCAGTTCAGAGGTCTAGCTATCTTTTCCAACCCGGTTCAGTAGTCCAGAGGGTTCAACCTATCCGGTTCAGTGATCCAGTACTCTTTTCTGGTCTGGTTCAGTGGTCCTGTGCTCTTTTCTGGTCCGGTTCAACTGTCCAGTGGATTATCTGATCCGGTTCAGCGTTCTAGTGAGATTTTCCAGCCTGGTTTGGTGATCCAGCAACTTTTTCTTCTTCGGTTCAGTAATGCAGTAGGTGATTCTTGTCCGGTTCAGTGATCTAGTGATTTTTTCTTTTTCTATTTGTTGCACTTATGGAACCCAAGCAAGACACAGGGTTGGTTACTATTACATGAGAGGAGTATGCTCAATTTCTGTCCCAGCAACAGGTTGTCCCATCTCCCTCCATTACTACTTTTACCCAGTCAAGTAATGCTTCCACGTGTTTATTGTCTTCTACTCATGGTCCCTGGATCATAGACTCTGGCACTTCTGATCACATGACTGGTGCGTCTGATATTTTTTCTACTTGTCAGTCTGCTACTTTCACACGTAGTGTTACTCTTGTTGATGGTATTTGTTCTAAAATTTTAGGTCTGGGGACTACTCACTTGAGTCCTGATATGTCTCTATCTTCTGTGTTATTTATTCCTCAGTTCCCTTTAATTACTTTCCATTAGTAAGATTACCCGTTCTCTCAATTATTCTGTAACTTTTTATCCCTCTTATTGTGTCTTTCAGGATCTCAAGACGAAGAGAAAGATTTGTACGGGACATGAAGCTGGTGGTCTATATTACCTTGATTTTGATTCACCTACCCGGGTTCTACAAACTTCGTTGTCTCCTTTTCAATGGCATTGTCGTCTTGGACATCCCTCTCTCCAGAATCTAAAGCGCCAAGTTTTCAGTCTTAGTTATGTGTCGTCTCTATCTTGTGAAGCTTGTCAACTTAGTAAGCATCACCGTGTGTCATTTCAGTCTAGAGTCAATAATCATGTGTCTAGTCCATTTGAGTTAGTACATTCTGATGTATGGAGTCTAATAAAAAATATTTCATCTAATAAATATTCTTATTTTGTGACATTTATGGATGACTATTCTCGTGTGACTTGGTTGTTTTTGATGAAAGATCGGTCTGAATTATTTTCTATATTTGAGACCTTTCATAAGGAAATAAAAAATCAGTATGGTTGTCGTATACGTACTTTACGTTTAGATAATGCTCAGGAATATGAATCTAATCTTTTTTCAGCTTATTTTAGTAAAGCTGACATGATTCATCAGACTTCTTGTGTTTACACCTCTCCACAGAATGGTGTTGCTGAATGCAAGAATCGTCATTTGTTGGAAGTTACCCGTGTCCTGTTATTCCAGATGAATATTCTTCGATATTTTTGGAGTGATGCTGTTCTTACTGCTTGTCATCTTATTAATCGTATGCCATCCTCTGTGCTAAATGGGCAAAGTTCATATTCTGTCATTTTTCCTGGTAAGCCTTTATTTTTCCTGATTTCTAAGGTTTTTGGATGTGTCTGTTATATTCACAATTTGGGTCCTAGGTTTGATAAACTTGACCCTCGAGCTATCAAATGTGTATTTCTTGGTTACTCTTGCACGCAGAAAGGGTATCGTTACTACAGTCCTTCTTTGCACTGATACTTTATTAGTGCCGATGTCACGTTTGAAGAATCTGTTCTATACTTTCTAGCACCTTCTTAGCCTTTGGATCATCTCCTATACCACCATCTCTTTCCTCATCTTCAGATATTCTGCTGCCCACTGTGTTACCATCTATTTTACCTCTCCGTGTCTAATCTCGCCGTCCTCGCCCATCAACTGAGGTGCCCGTATCGTCTTCCTCGCCGCCTTCTTCTCCTGGTACATCAGGTAATTTAGATTTTTTACCTATTGCTCTTCGCAAAGGTACTCGTTCGTGTGTTACTAATCATCTCATTTTTCATTTTGTTGCATATGATGCCTTGTCTCCTGTCTTCTCATGTTTTACTTTTCAATTATCTGCTATATCTATTCCTAAGCATTTACATGATACATTATCTGATCTGGGTTAGAGAAAAGCTATAGAGGAGGAGATGGATGCTTTATATCATAATAGAACTTGGGATCTCGTTCCTTTACCCCCTGGTAAATGAACTGTTGGCTGTCGTTGGGTATATATTGTTAAATTTCATCCAGATGGCTCTGTGGATTGTCTCAAAGCCCGGCTTGTTGTGAAGGGCTTTACTCATACTTATGGTGTTGATTATGAGGAAACTTTTTTTCCTGTTGCCAAAATTTTCTCTGTTCGTATCTCGATTTATTTGGCTGCTAAGGGGGAGTATCGTAAGAGTGTATGTCGGTTAAATAAATCTTTGTATGGTTTGAAGCAGTCACCGAGGGCATGGTTTTGTAAGTTTTCAGATGCAGTTTTAGAGTTTGGTCTTCTTTGATGTCAGACAAATCATTTTGTATTTCATAGACAAACAGATGCTGGATATGTTATATTGGTGGTC
Organism: Ilex paraguariensis; assembly: GCA_963454935.2. NCBI lineage: Eukaryota > Viridiplantae > Streptophyta > Magnoliopsida > Aquifoliales > Aquifoliaceae > Ilex > Ilex paraguariensis. Next base: position 558,640 of record CAUOFW020000692.1, on the reverse strand, counting down.
TATGTAGATGATATTGTGATTACTGGAAATGATTCTGAGGGGATTGTCAAGTTAAAAATATTCTTGCAGGATCGTTTTCATATTAAGGATTTGGAAAAACTCAGGTATTTTTTGGGTATTGAGGTGGCTCGATCTAAACAGCGTATTTGTTTATCCCAGAGGAAATATGTACTTGACATGCTAGAGGAAGCAGGTTTGCTGGGTAGCAGACCTATTGATGTTCCTATGGATCCGAATCAGAAATTTTGATGGATGATGGTGCACTGTTTGAGAATCCGGGTCGGTATCGCAGATTGGTTAGGAAGCTCAATTATCTTACTATTACTCAATCGGATATTTCCTATGCAGTCAGTATAGTAAGTCAGTTCATGGGGTGTCCTAGAGTACCACATTGGGAGACATTTACTCGTATTCTGCAATATCTCAAACGAGCTCCTGGATTTGGACTGTTATATCGAGCTAATGGACATCTTAGAGTGGAAGGTTTCTCAGATGTTGATTGGACTGACTCTCATTCTGATCGAAGATCAACCACTGGTTATTGTACTTTCTTAGGAGGTAATGTTGTTTCATGGAAAAGTAAGAAACAACCTGTGGTAGCAAGATCCAGCGCTGAGACTGAGTATAGGGCAATGACACATGCGACGAGTGAGTTGACTTGGCTACTACACTTCATCCAGGATATTAGGTTTTCAGTTCAACGCCCTTTACAATTGTTCTGTGACAACCAAGCGGCTATCCNAGTGAGTTGACTTGGCTACTACACTTCATCCAGGATATTAGGTTTTCAGTTCAACGCCCTTTACAATTGTTCTGTGACAACCAAGCAGCTATCTATATTGCTGCCCATCTTGTGTTTCACGAGAGAATCAAGTATATTGAGGTTGATTGTCACTTTATTCGGGACAAGATAGCAGTTGGGGAGATTACAACTCTATTTGTGAAATCTAAAGATCAGCTTGCAAATATGTTTACCAAAGCATTGAGTCGTATACGTCTTACAGTTATTTGTTCCAAGTTTGGATTATATGATATATATAGTCCAGCTTGAGGGAGAGTGTTAAGAATAGTAGAGTAGTATGTGTAAATTGTGGATAGTAATAGGGTGTATGTGTAATTTTTATTATTGTGAGCAAGGATCAAAATTTCGTTTCGAAGTACCGTTTCGGTCAACTCAAAAATAGAAACGTTTCGGAAACATTTCGGAAACGCAGAAAAAATATGAAAACGCATAGAAATACAAATGCAATCCATTAATTTATAAAGATATGCTAAATAATTTATTAATTCAACANCTGTGTTACCATCTATTTTACCTCTCCGTGTCTAATCTCGCCGTCCTCGCCCATCAACTGAGGTGCCCGTATCGTCTTCCTCGCCGCCTTCTTCTCCTGGTACATCAGGTAATTTAGATTTTTTACCTATTGCTCTTCGCAAAGGTACTCGTTCGTGTGTTACTAATCATCTCATTTTTCATTTTGTTGCATATGATGCCTTGTCTCCTGTCTTCTCATGTTTTACTTTTCAATTATCTGCTATATCTATTCCTAAGCATTTACATGATACATTATCTGATCTGGGTTAGAGAAAAGCTATAGAGGAGGAGATGGATGCTTTATATCATAATAGGACTTGGGATCTCGTTCCTTTACCCCCTGGTAAATGAACTGTTGGCTGTCGTTGGGTATATATTGTTAAATTTCATCCAGATGGCTCTGTGGATTGTCTCAAAGCCCGGCTTGTTGTGAAGGGCTTTACTCATACTTATGGTGTTGATTATGAGGAAACTTTTTTTCCTGTTGCCAAAATTTTCTCTGTTCGTATCTCGATTTATTTGGCTGCTAAGGGGGAGTATCGTAAGAGTGTATGTCGGTTAAATAAATCTTTGTATGGTTTGAAGCAGTCACCGAGGGCATGGTTTTGTAAGTTTTCAGATGCAGTTTTAGAGTTTGGTCTTCTTTGATGTCAGACAAATCATTTTGTATTTCATAGACAAACAGATGCTGGATATGTTATATTGGTGGTCTATGTAGATGATATTGTGATTACTGGAAATGATTCTGAGGGGATTGTCAAGTTAAAAATATTCTTGCAGGATCGTTTTCATATTAAGGATTTGAAAAAACTCAAGGTATTTTTTGGGTATTGAGGTGACTCGATCTAAACAGGGTATTTGTTTATCCCAGAGGACATATGTACTTGACATGCTAGAGGAAGCAGGTTTGCTGGGTAGCCGACCTATTGATGTTCCTATGGATCCGAATCAGAAACTTTTGATGGATGATGGTGCACTGTTTGAGAATCCGGGTCGGTATCGCAGATTGGTTAGGAAGCTCAATTATCTTACTATTACTCAATCGGATATTTCCTATGCAGTCAGTATAGTAAGTCAGTTCATGGGGTGTCCTAGAGTACCACATTGGGAGACATTTACTCGTATTCTGCAATATCTCAAACGAGCTTCTGGATTTGGACTGTTATATCGAGCTAATGGACATTTTAGAGTGGAAGGTTTCTCAGATGTTGATTGGGCTGACTCTCATTCTGATCGAAGATCAACCACTGGTTATTGTACTTTCTTAGGAGGTAATGTTGTTTCATGAAAAAGTAAGAAACAACCTGTGGTAGCAAGATCCAGTGCTGAGACTGAGTATAGGGCAATGACACATGCGACGAGTGAGTTGACTTGGCTACTACACTTCCTCCAGGAAATTAGGTTTTCAGTTCAACGCCCTTTACAATTGTTCTGTGACAACCAAGCAGCTATCTATATTGCTGCCCATCTTGTGTTTCACGAGAGAATCAAGTATATTGAGGTTGATTGTCACTTTATTCGGGACAAGATAGCAGTTGGGGAGATTACAACTCCATTTGTGAAATCTGAAGATCAGCTTACAAATATGTTTACCAAAGCATTGAGTCGTATACGTCTTACAGTTATTTGTTCCAAGTTTGAATTATATGATAGATATAGTCCAGCTTGAGGGGGAGTGTTAAGAATAGTAGAGTAGTATGTATAAATTGTGGATAGTAATAGGGTGTATGTGTAATTTTTATTATTATGAGTTAACTATAAATATAAGTGTTGTATGAGAGCTAGGTTAATGTTTTTAACCATTCTCTGTTTTCTTTCTAATATTGTATTAATTCTCTAAACTTAACAAACCATATCTGAAACACTGAGGTTATTGCCTTTTAATCATTTGTAGGTTGATATAGTAGACTTCAATGGAAGCTTTTTGGCTCGTGTGCGCGATCTTGCTGGTGCAAATCCAATAATATTGGTCGTGACTAAGGTAATGATTCGTATTGAGTTATTCTCTCAGTCGGATAGTTTGTTTGGGTAGTTTTTCTGATCTAGTTACCCATTCCATTAACACTTATTTATCTTCATCAAGGTTGATCTTCTTCCCAAGGGGACCGATCTCAATTGTGTTGGAGACTGGGTTGTGGAGGCTACCATGAAGAAGAAGCTTAAGTAAGTCACAGACTCTGTGTTTGCGTTTTGTTTTGCTATGTGTTCTAGCAAAACATTCTCTGCAAGGGCACAAATGTTCTTTATTAGCAAACCTGCAAGCTTGGATATTCATGTCCTACAGTATAGTTACTTTTTGTTGTTGGTGCTTGTTTGTCTGTCTTAGAGTGCATGGCGTGCTGATTTCCATAGCAGTTTTGGTGTAGTATAAAATAACTTGATCATTTTTGAAACTTGAGTATCAGAAACTTAAAAGTAAGATGAATATTTATTTAGACTATAAAAAGATGTAGCGAGATTGATGGTGTCTGTAAAGCTGGATAAAATTCAGGGAATAAGAGTGAAATTTGAATTTGAAATAATAGTTCTAAGTAGAGGACTTGGCAGCATGTCCGTGATTGAATAATCATCATCACTTATGTAGTCATGTTCCTGTCTTAGGACAACTTGAAGTGTTAGCACCCTCCTATCTAAGTTCCAAAGATGTAAAAAGGAACCACCAAAAGTAGATAATAAAGATGCCTGCTGAAAAACTAAACAATTCCTAATTCAANCTTCTTGTCTTGATAACCTTTTTCAGATTTTTATAATATTTTTGGTTGTGAAATCAGAGACGATGTCATATAAGGACCCAGTTGCTGCAGCAGCACAAAGGTACAAACCAATTCAATCTGCTGTTCCTGGAACTACCTTGGGGCCAATTCAGATTGATGCTTTCCTAGGAGCGGTAGGTGATTTTCATGCTTGTATAATTAGGAGCCAACTCTTGCGACTAATGGTTTGCATACTGTTATCTTAGTTTCTGGGGTAATGGAATCCATTATCCCAAAAGAAGAATAAGTGAAATTCTCTGAGTTTTCCAAGCAAGGATAGCAATTATCATTTTCCTCTCAGGCATATTTCCAGGCTCCATTTAACCTAATACTAGCAATAATCTTCATAAAATCATCCTAACTATGTATAGCCTTCAAAGTCTCAGAGCCCTTGAATTGCGAATATAAGAAAGTACGACCTACACCCTCAAAACCACAAAGTGCAATATGATATAACCAAAAATCCTTAACGCTTTTTTATGAGCTCAAAGTTAGAAACCTCCAACGGTGCTTGGTTATTGTGCTATATTTGTGCATTTCACTGTCCAGGTAGGTGACTGCCCATCAATTAGTTATATTCTCATTTTGTGTTTGCTCAGTTTTACTGATTACTGAATCAGCATTAGCATTCTTTGCTTTCTGAAGATGAGTGCATGAACAATTTTCCCCATCCTAAAGAGGTTTTAACATTCTTTTTTTTCCTCTAATTTAGAAATTATATGACACACCTGGAGTTCATCTCCACCATAGACAAGCTGCAGTGGTTCATTCAGAAGATCTACCTGCACTTGCTCCCAAAAGTCGGCTGAGAGGTCAATCTTTTCCAGTATGTTTCTTTCTATATTACCTCTGAGATATCCCTCTTCACATATATATACTGAAGTTTTTTTTGTATTCTGCTATCTCTTCGTTGGTTGATTCTGCAAAAATAGAATGCTCAGTTGGCCTCAGACAAGTCGGTGGCTGAAAAAATTGGGTCCAGTGGCTTGAATGGCTTTTCTATATTCTGGGGAGGCCTTGTCCGAATTGATATCATAAAGGTTTAAAATCTCGAAGTTTCAATTTATTTTTTGGTAGGCATCCCAGGCTGGGGTGCAGCAATGTCTTCATACTACTCTTTTTTGTTAGGTTCTGCCAGAGACTTGTTTGACATTCTATGGACCCAAGGCTTTGCAGATCCATATGGTACCCACTGATAAAGCAGATGAATTTTACCAGGTAATATCAAACCCTTCCTACATACATTGTTTATTTTGGCCCTTTGTTGTTTTGCTTGTGTTGGCCCATATAACACCATTTTTTAGGGGTGAAAAAAGCATGGGAAAAGTGAGCTATGTTGACTGTTTATTTTTATGTATTATGAAAATGTGTCAACAACTGGACAAATAATTGCTCAGTCATTTATTTCTTTATTTTCGTTTATCTGGCCTTGTAGTGAAGGACATTTGCTTTTGTATTTAATCCAAAAGAATCTTTTTCTGTCCTTCTTGTAGAAACCGTTTTAACGAAACATTTACTCGAACAGAGAGAGGTCTTTTGCTGGCAATATGCTTATACCTTGTTGTTTGGTTTTAAAAGTTTCTTAAACCGAGCGAATTGTGGTTTTACGATGACATAGAGACAACCATGAAATGCAAATTAGAGGTTACTTTAGAAGGCAGGGTTGAAGCTTCAGTTTGAATAACAATGACTGTGAAAATGGCATCAGTCGAGATTAGAATTCAACTTTTGGCATTGACATGCCTTGCATTGTTCACTGAAAGGAAATGACATGTCTCCATCTTGAGTCCAGAAAAATCTGCTTTTAAATTGCTTGAATAAAACGTGTCAATTTGCCTAGCTCTCGAAGGCTTATGAGTTATCTGTCTAATTTCCTTTTATGTGCATATGTTTCCCTTTTTTGGCATTGTGTTAAAACACAAGTTTTGGGTTTGGCAGTCTGCTGGGCTCAGCAAATTATTAGAATTAATTTTGTGTAACCTATCAGATTGTTAACATATTTTTCAATATTACCATCTCATGTATAGTGTACATATCGGATGGCCTTATGTTATCTATGACTTGTGGATATGGATATGGAAAGGACTTAGACCCATTCGGTCTCTAATAACATATCTTATTGTGCTTCTATTGTTCTGGATATACTTACCAGTATCTAAACACAATGAGTTTCATCACTTGTCAAGAAATCATTTAAAAAGATTTGTCACTTGTCTATGGATAACTTCCGCATCTATTTTGATCTTCCTGCTACCCTCAGTGTAGGACCACATCGAAGGTTCTCTTTGTTGCTCTTTCTTTTTTTTGGTGCTTCCTTTGGTACCTGTGTGCTCCATCATTCAGTATGCTAAATATTCCATAGAAGTATGAATCTGCATTTTCCTGGGAGGGCGATTGAGGAATAGTTTATCCCTATAAAATCACGGAATATCTTCTGATCTGATTTTGCAGAAAGAAGTAGGAGTTCTATTGACACCTCCAACTGGAAAACAAAGGGCAGGTGACTGGATGGGGCTCGAAACAGAACGCCAGTTGCAAATAAAATATGAAGATGCTGAGAGGTAGTAATCATTTCGCTAATGCCCATGTTAATTCTTTCTTGAATTGTTTTATAGCTGTTAAGGTTGCTATTTTCAGTCGCCATGTTTTCCTTTTTAGAACGTATGGGGTTATTCATTTCAGCTCTTTGCAATATGTTGTCTTCTGGTTTTAGCTTTCGAGCAGTTACTGTCATCAAACCCGGAAGCTTAAGATTTCTTATTCTCTTCCCTTGAGCAGGCCTGCCTGTGATGTTGCTATATCAGGTCTTGGATGGATTACCGTTGAACCAGTTAACAAATCACACAGAATTTCTGATTCATCTGTAGAAGAAACTGCCAAAGAGCTACATTTGGCTGTCCATGTTCCAAAGCCCGTTGAGATTTTTGTTCGGCCTCCAATGCCAGTGGGCAAGACAGGAGGAGAGTTGTATCAGTATCGCGAGCTGACAGAGGAGGAAGAGGAAATTAGACCAAAATGGTTCTTTTGACGCACTGCCTGTGAAAGTCATTGTGTACAATCACTTTGCATTGGCCATATAGGAAGTGCAGAGAGGCAGTGTCATATTTATTAGCAAAGATGTAGCAGGAAACGAAAAAGAACAAAAAAAAAAAAAGGCGTCACCCTCCTCTTTTTCTTTCTTGTTGGAATTCATACGAGTATGATGTTTGTTGTTGTGCAGCTAGGGGAAGGAGATGGCTCTTTAGTCTTTAAGCCTTCGGTGGCAAAGGCCGCCTGGCATTTGGCAGCATTCAAATGTTGCAATGTATGCTCATCCTCATTATAGGGGTGACTTAGATAGAGGGCTGTTAGTCGAATGAGCCCAAGTCGAGTTCGAGTCGAGCTTGAAAAGCTTGTTTCTTAATTGAGCTTTAAAAATTATTCAAGTTTGACTCATTTAAGAAACGAGTCAAGTCCAAGTCAAGTCTAGCTTGAGTATTTGCACATAAATGAGTTTGTCGAGTTTGAATCTGAGTTTAAAAACTTGTTTAAGTTCGAGCTTGTTTAGAAAACGAACCGAGTAATTTGATTAACAACTCTATTTAGATCACATAGAGCGGGAGTGGGGGAAAGGGCTTGGGTGAAGCTGTAATGTTGATACAAGTCTACACGGCTAAGACAAATATGATAATTCAACACGATGATTTAAACCCAACTTAACAACCCCCCTCCCCCCTCTTTTATTTGAATTGGAATTCAAGTAGGACATGAATTGGTACTGTTGATCTATGAAAAATTTTAAGATTTTCACTTTTGACCTTTAAAAATTAAATTTTTTATATTGTATTTCAATGTATCCAAAGTGTTTCAATGTGGCATATCTGTTAGTTTTCAATATTTTTTTGTTAAAAGTCAATTCATTGACACTAATGAAAACATTGAGGGTAAAATGTGAAATCTTAAAATTTTTCAAGGGGTAAAGTATAATTCATACTTTATTTTATTTTAAAGCATTGTTTCCAAAAAATTATATTTCACCTTCGCTTACGTGATCAAGTCATTTACGCTCCCAAAATCAGAAATCCGTCGGTTCCCAATTCCGGTCTAGGGTTTCGATATTTAAAACCCTAACGGTCTAGGAGATATGCTTAAAGTTTCAAAAACTATCTCCTCCAGCCCTTCAGCTATACAGTCAAGGGAGAGCCAATTCTTGAATTTCTATGGTAATATTTTACCAAGTTTTCTTTGAATTCTTTCTGCCAAAAACTTGGTTCTTTGCCTTTCTCCCATCATAACTTTTGGCATCACCGGCCATTCCTCCCTTCACAGATTTCCGCACCACTGGTCATTCTTCCTTTCACAGATTTCCTAACCCTAATCATTTTCTCATCAACCATGGCATTTGATGGATCCAGTTCGACTTTGAGCTCAGATATCCAAAAACCACCGACCAAGTTACGAAGGAAAAAAAAACACATGAATTCATGACTAAATGAAAGTAGAGGAAGAGCCAAATCACAGCATCTACAATATCTATAAGTTTATATATCGCTTGTTAACAAAGCCTCCATCTGTTCAAAGGTAACTGAAGAGATGCACAATGTTCACGTTACAGGGATTGCTTTTAATGCGGCAGAGTATTGAGGAAAAAGGTAGGGGAAATTTGCTAACAATGCTGGTGCATTTTGTGGGTGGTACGACTTGCGTAAACAGAAATTATACATATCAAAGCATAACACATCTCAGCTGAATCCATCAGCAGAACTTGTTTCCAGCCAGCTGAGTTGATTATGGCATCAAATCAGAGGGAACCCCCGTGCGTGCCACACCCAATTTGCATCCATGCTAAACGCATCCAATTTTCTCATACATTTTTTTTTTTGCAGTGGAAAAGAGTGTCAGGCATACAAGCATGGTTCGAATGTAAAGGCAACCAATTTATAAGCAAATAATGCCAAATGTTAGGACTATATCTAATCCACCCTTTCAAGCTCCTTCATTTACCGAAGTCCCTGGACAATGAACCCTCTTTTGACCTCAGTCTTTAATGGTACGATAGAAATGTGTCAAACAGTTATCAACTTTATTGCATAATACATTTATATATCGAATTAGCACAAGGTTTACTATAGATGCATGTAAAATGCATATATACCTCAATGTATACAGTCTTCTACATACCCATAACTTTGAAAGCCAGAAATTCTTGTAATCTACTGTTCAGCTGATTGCCCACCGGTTTCTTTGGAATCTATACCCTGTTCAATACACTGGAAAGACAACAAAATTCAAGAAATTTCAGATTTAACAGATATATGGCAGAAGAGTGCTGTTTGGCCATTTCATAATGTTTATAGAACAAATGGCAGAAGAATTTTTTATACTTCTCGTATATCTGAGTCATTTAAGATCTCAGGATTTTACCCACAGATGACAATATAATGAACACAAAAAATGCGGTTATCCAAATTTAAAAAACATTGAAAAACGGAGTTAGACATATATGGCAGCTCGTTATTGCCATTCACAAAGAGAAACTGAATACAGTGTCATTAGGGGGAAGTATGATCCAGTTACACCAATAAAATTCAAGAAGGCAAAGCAGCCCATACAAAAATCCCAGTGATCACCGACATTCTTCAGATCCCCTCCAATACATTTAGGAGTGAGGGACTCCCTTGTATACAATGGATCCCACTTGAATGTATGGTAGGTGATCTGCCAAAAAAGAAATTGAAGAGAAAATGTATTGGAAACGATCTCACTCCCTAATCACAGAGGCTTTTGACTTCATTGCTAATGAAGTTTAGGATCAGAAGCGGGGGCAGGGGGTACATATGTCAATATCTCCTAGGTTAAAGAAGCGAGCATATGGCCTGTACGATACAGCATGTGAAAAGATCAGAAAACAGATATACCTGAAGAAGATAATTATGCAGCCCATCTAGTGTTTGCGGGAATGTTGTAGCTGATATGTTGACAACAGTTGAGCCCTGCTTGCAAGAAGAGGAAGAAAGAAGAAAATAAGAGAAAGCATTGACATTATATTCATAGTCCTTAATGGAGTCCCAACTATCAAAATGCAAGCTACAAGAATCTATGTTAACAGTCTAAAGACAAGCTTTTAGGAAATACAGTATGCTGCACTAGCATTTATGAGGCATAACCCATGCACGTCATGAAGTGGAAGTGGAGATTCCTTTAAGAGGCAGCTGCAAGAATACTAATGAAATCCAATTTCTGCACTTACAAACTTAAAACTGCACACTGGTGTCAAATTTGAATTGATATATTTCAAGTAGTTGCCTTCTGCTTTTTGTTTTTTTTTTTTTTTGAGGGAGGAGGGGGTAGGCTGGAGCCCGGATATCATTCCTACGATTTTTCTTACCATCATCACACCACTCATTTCAAAATCATCAAATTGTTGACTTCAGCAGTCCAGATTCTTACAATATTGAATAGAGTCTTGACTCATAAGGTTGACAGATGGGGGACTTGAAAGAAACTCAGCCTGCAACATATCAGCAAAGAGAATCACCTTGGAAGAAGCTTACCTGTGAATCGAATGAGCAAAGATAGTCCTGAATGGTCTTCAAGTTGTCCATTAATTTATCTTTGTCCTGAAAAATACTTCAAACAATTCCTGATCAAGTTCATGGATATCATTTAAATTTGCTTACTCTAAAAGCAAAGATGATGATCGAAATAAACAAATGTATATGAAGTTCCAAGTAACAATCAAGATAACAACCAAGAACCAAAAGATAAAATGAAAGGAAATAAAGTAACCATCACTAAGTCTGAGAAAATATAATTCTGAAACAAGTGTCCTAGGACACGTGAATGACCCACCGCAAGAACCCAGTGTCCCATGTACTAATTGACTGATATGCACCTATAAACAGGGGTGCATAACATTAGGTAGCCACATTGAACAATCCAGGCCACTCTCAACTTGTGGTTGTCCTGTCCAATTCCAAGGTCTTCAAACGAAATCAATGTTGTGTTATTAGACAACATGCTGAGCAAAAAGTAGGTGACCAATCTGGTGATCAACACCTTTGGATTTGCTGGGCAAATATCACCATCTTTGGAGAACCAAAACAACTGCTATAGACCCAACAGCAATTAGGACTTCCCAAAGGAAATTGTTGTAGAAGTGACTAGAGACTTGTTTCTGTGTTTTATAGATAGTACCCTGCTAACTTTAGAAAGTTTATAGGGTCAATGGTGTTTTAGCAAATTACTTGCTGTCCACAAATTTCAGCAAAATCAGAGCTGCACCAATTCTAAACCCCTTTGGCTTCACAAACCTTATGCCAATTCTTCCACCTCACAAAATCCTAGACAAATCTATAATTCAGCCTTTAGCATTGTCGCATATCAACATCAATTTTTTTTCCGCTTTCAATACAGCTAATTCTCAGAAGAGATAAAATTTGCAAATATTTGATGATTGATTGAAAGAGACAATTCAATAAGAATTCGACAAAACAAAATTCAAAAGAAAATAGTCGTAGAAAACAGAGCCCTTGACATGGGAACCACAACAATATGTATACCGACATCCAACATGCACTCATGGGATCAACTTCCATTGCTTTGTACTAACTCAAAAAAGCTTTGTCCTAACTACTTTAAATTTTTCATTATTCTCAATTATCCAAAATACTCCAAAACATTATTCAAGAAAGTACATGTGAAAACTTAAGGGAACTAAATGATGCAGTGTATTCCATCTCGGATGGTATAATCTTAGGCCAAACAAAATTATAGTTCACAATTTTATCAGTCTTCAAAAGCATGGTAGAATAACACAAGTTGTCACCTGGATTGGGTATCTGTCGCAGGAGGTACGAGTAGATATCCACTCCTCTAGTAGAGCCTGCACATGAGCAGAACAGATTTATAAAAGACAGAAAAGCCCAGAAGGAAGAAAAGAGACACCAAATGAGCTACTATCACTTAGTTGAATCAGGTATAGCATAGAACAACAGAGGACAATATCAAGTACTGATACAAAAAGAAATCCTAAAAAAACTTACCATATTCCACGAGAGGTAGTAGTAGTAAAATAGCAAAGGCGATTAAACTTTTGATCTGATCACAGCAGAAAGAAAAAATAGCAAGAGGAATGAGAATTGTGCCACACCTTATGATCAAATTCTGCCATCTTTAGGACTATGGGTATAATAATTGGTTGAGCACCAGACTTTTCTTTTTTAGCGGGGGGGTTTCCACCTACCTCTGGATCTTCAATTGTGTTACCTACGTGGCAAGAAATAACAGTTAGAACATATAATATATGGGCCTAGTTAGAAGAATACAGAGTGAGAGTAAACCTTGTTTCTCAGGAACACTTCCACCTATGTCAATAGATTTCAGACCATCCAAAGCCTTCAACTCATCAGCAGATGTCCCTCCCTCTGTCCTCGCATTCCCAGGGCTGCAGTGTCTATTCTCACTAAGACTACCACCAAAAATGGTAGAATTATTTTCCCTTTGTGTTGCATTTTTATTATCTGCTTTCACAAAATTTGGCTCTTCAGCCTTTGGTGACATGCTAGTTGGTAATTTGTTCTCATCATCCATTAGGTATATACTTGGATCCAAATGTATTCCCTGTCATTATTACAAAAGCCAATCTCGATCAGCCAACTGAAAATTGGAAATCACAGGTGCACAATGATAATATAATTGCTTATCACATTTTCACATAAATTTAGGTGGTATTTGCTAAAACTGAAACTAAATGCTGAATTTTTTAATCTAAAAACTATTTGCCATGCACTGAAATTTAAACACTAAATTGATTCAAACTGTTTGCTGAGTACAAAGAGCTAAATTGAATCAAACTTTNTTTCGACAAAACAAAATTCAAAAGAAAATAGTCGTAGAAAACAGAGCCCTTGACATGGGAACCACAACAATATGTATACCGACATCCAACATGCACTCATGGGATCAACTTCCATTGCTTTGTACTAACTCAAAAAAGCTTTGTCCTAACTACTTTAAATTTTTCATTATTCTCAATTATCCAAAATACTCCAAAACATTATTCAAGAAAGTACATGTGAAAACTTAAGGGAACTAAATGATGCAGTGTATTCCATCTCGGATGGTATAATCTTAGGCCAAACAAAATTATAGTTCACAATTTTATCAGTCTTCAAAAGCATGGTAGAATAACACAAGTTGTCACCTGGATTGGGTATCTGTCGCAGGAGGTACGAGTAGATATCCACTCCTCTAGTAGAGCCTGCACATGAGCAGAACAGATTTATAAAAGACAGAAAAGCCCAGAAGGAAGAAAAGAGACACCAAATGAGCTACTATCACTTAGTTGAATCAGGTATAGCATAGAACAACAGACGACAATATCAAGTACTGATACAAAAAGAAATCCTAAAAAAACTTACCATATTCCACGAGAGGTAGTAGTAGTAAAATAGCAAAGGCGATTAAACTTTTGATCTGATCACAGCAGAAAGAAAAAATAGCAAGAGGAATGAGAATTGTGCCACACCTTATGATCAAATTCTGCCATCTTTAGGACTATGGGTATAATAATTGGTTGAGCACCAGACTTTTCTTTTTTAGCGGGGGGGTTTCTACCTACCTCTGGATCTTCAATTGTGTTACCTACGTGGCAAGAAATAACAGTTAGAACATATAATATATGGGCCTAGTTATTAGAATACAGAGTGAGAGTAAACCTTGTTTCTCAGGAACACTTCCACCTATGTCAATAGATTTCAGACCATCCAAAGCCTTCAACTCATCAGCAGATGTCCCTCCCTCTGTCCTCGCATTCCCAGGGCTGCAGTGTCTATTCTCACTAAGACTACCACCAAAAATGGTAGAATTATTTTCCCTTTGTGTTGCATTTTTATTATCTGCTTTCACAAAATTTGGCTCTTCAGCCTTTGGTGACATGCTAGTTGGTAATTTGTTCTCATCATCCATTAGGTATATACTTGGATCCAAATGTATTCCCTGTCATTATTACAAAAGCCAATCTCGATCAGCCAACTGAAAATTGGAAATCACAGGTGCACAATGATAATATAATTGCTTATCACATTTTCACATAATTTAGGTGGTATTTGCTAAAACTGAAAACTAAATGCTGAATTTTTTAATCTAAAAACTATTTGCCATGCACTGAAATTTAAACACTAAATTGATTCAAACTGTTTGCTGAGTACAAAGAGCTAAATTGAATCAAACTTTTGCCCTTTCCCTCCGCCGCCCTAATACCACTATCCCATTGCCCCTACGTTACATGCACCGCCACCACCCCACACACCACAGCCACATCAGGGTGGCATCAAGTTGTGTTGTCTTGTATCGTGGATGAATTCGTATCAAGTATTAATCAACTTTTACTCAATCCATTTGATTAATAATGCCAAATATCTCGACAAAACTGAATTTGTTTACTAATAGTGTTGTGTTTAAGTTAACCCATATAATCTATGAACTAAATATTTAATACTAGACGGTATAACTCAAATAACGCATTAACCAAAAATGGGTTTATGGTGTCAAAATCAGTTATCAGTGTTCACCACTAACTTGCCTATTTGTTAATAGTGTTATTTTCGATTTTATGTCAAGAACTAGTCAATCTTATTTCACTAATTTCATAGTGAATTTGCGTTGTTCATACGTACCATTTCAAAAATCGCCACCGCCACAACCACCATTGTCATCATCACCACCACCACCATGGTCATGAACTTGAGAAATTCTTATTAAAGAAATAGATTGTAGAAATAAAAACCATGAAAGTCATTGGAACTTTAGTTTTAATCTCTTTCATTGACATTATGATATTCCTTTGGCAGATAGATACTTGTGGTTGTAGCTGTAAGATAAATTCTTTCCCCACAACTAAGTTGTTGAATCAGAAATTCAACAGACAAACTAAGTGCAATTAGCTCCTATTGAATCTGAAATTAAGTCAACAAATCAAACTCAACAGAATTAGGGTTTGTGAGATTTTTTGGTATTATAAGCTCCCTTCCACTGGGTGTTTTCTGTAAGTACCGTTGAGGTTGATCCAGAGTTGCTGCAGGAGATCATCAGAAGAATTGAGAAGAGAGTCGTTACCAGAGGCGGTGCAAAATAAACGTTGAATATATTTGCTGCAACATTGAGAGTTGGTAGCAAAACCAATTAAGGGTAAAAAGGCTGAGCTACTGAAAATTTTAACCCATTTTCAAGTGATATTCATCTCATTACACAGTATGGGTTTTTTATTATCATAGGTGTTGAATAAATTGTGTCGAATATCTTAGGTTTTAAGCATTAATTAATGCTATCAAATAGCCCTTTAATGCACTATATATTAGAGCATCCAACCAAAACCAATTGCATATGGGTGGAGTAACCCCTCAAATATATCAATCAACCTTGGGTGGCCATGATCATCAAGCTCTCTTTACACCCTCTCTCATGTGGGACCTAGGCTCACATGTTAGACTACCAAACAAACACAAACATGCTTAACCGAAAAGTTCAAATGGGTAAGAGAGTCGGCCCACTTAGATCTGATACCATGTTAGAGTATCCACCACAAAACAATTGGCTATGGTTGGAATAGCCCCGTCAAGTACATAAACCAATTTTGGGTGACCCTAGTTATTCCAAGCTTTCCTTACACTACAGATAATTCATAACATAGCACACTGATGTAAGTGGCCATTGGTAACATTAGCAACACTGAAAATTCTGTCAAGGAGGGTTTTAAAAGCTTATATGTCCTATATTCCATCCACGCCAGATATTGTAAGTTTATCCACTGTATGGGTTTCCACCTCCAAAGATGGCTTACCAGACTTGAGGTTTATATTTACTGCCAGACTAACCATTGTTGTATAAATTCAGAATTAGTGGGCAAACTGGAAAAGTACTCCTAAGATAAAATCAGAATAATACTTCCCAAAGGAAATAGTGTGGAATTGGTAGGCATGTTGTTCTGCCACTTACCACAAGGAAAAAATATGGAAAAAAGCATAAAAAATGTAGCGCAGAAAGAAGCAAGCATAGCACATGCCCCTAAGCCAATAATTCAACATAGGCCAGAGATGGGAAAAGAAGTTTCTTAGCCAAAGTGACAGTACCTCAATAATAATTGGCTTCCCATCTTTCATTGCCTTTTTCAAATCACCAGCCAAACCTAGAAGAAAATGCAATTTACCACAGATCAATGCTAAACGTGCTTCCAAACAGTAACAACCTACCTAATTATCTGCTGGTAATTATGTATCACCTTTCCGAACTATTCTGCATTCTCTACAAAACTCAGTAATCAGCTCCTCAGAAGAACTGAAGTCTCGTGCCCATATAGGAGATGATGTCAGAGGTGCACTGAGTATGAGACAGAACAAGCATTAAGCATTCTGGTATGATGCAACAAAAAGATAAGATACATCTGCAAATATTCATTGAAAATGACAATTGCTTGTGATTTTATAAATAGTACATGTGTAGATATACCTTGAGAATGACACTGGCTTGAATTATTAAAATAAGACAAATTCTTTTACATTTAATAGAGAAATAGTAATTCATATTACAAAATAGTTTCCGTTGCAACCTATTATTCATAAAGCCACCTTAATACAGAATCAATAAAGCCAAAAGAAAAATGGAAGTCTTACAGTGTTGAAGTTCTTGGATGTGGAATAGTGTTTTACTTGCGTAGCAAATCCACTAAAAAACTAATTCGCAGCGGGGCAGATGGTGGATATATAAAATGGATACCATGCATTTCAGCATGACCAACACTGTTAAACAGCAGATTTTACGAACAGAGTGTGCACCTGCCCACCTTAAATGACTATATAACACAACTATGCCTTCTTCACAAAAATCTGCCCACGATTTGCAAATCACCGAATATAGATTATTGTATGCACCATTTATCTAAACTAAATACACACAAAGCAAAATGAGACATGGAAAGCAATTCCACTAAAAACTTCTTTGGTCACAAATTCAAGAATTGTCACCCAACATCACACCGGTATGGTCAGCAACAGGAATCTGGTGCAACTAAAAGCGTCCTTCTTAGGCAAAGCAAGCTGGGAAAGGGCCAGAAGTGATAAATATTGTTCAAATTGTTGGAAAATGATGTCCCCACAGTTAGCAATTTTCTGCTTTTTAGTATTCACTATTTCACACTCACTGATTAATTTTATATCGGCTTCGGAATATGGCATCATCAATCAAGAAAACACTCTTGATAAGAAATTCTAGACTCGCAGAACTGCAAAGAGAGAACACACGCTGCTCCACTTCATATTTCGACAATGAAATATTTGTGACAAAATGACAAGTACATTAGATAAGAAGAAGAAAAGACATTAAGTTGGTTACATACTCTGTTGATGTGCGCAGCAATTCATAAACCATATCTGTCTGCAACATTAAGAAAAAGGTGTGTAAAAGGCATCAGTATAAAACTCAAAACCACAGAATAGAAAGTGCAGATGTGTGTGGCCAAGAGAGAGATACGAATATATGTAGGACAGGTTCACCTGCAAGACATTGGGCAAGTTTAGCCTTTGTGCAAGTTGGGTGGCAATGGTAGACTTTCCAACACAGGCAGTACCACATACAAGAATAACCAATGGCACCCTCTGATGGTGAAATCTAAAAATAAAGCAAAGAGGCGAAGCAGCTTTAGCAAACAATGCAGCATTTTGCACCCTTTATGCATCCTGTTTCATATTAAGTCAACAAACAAGCCTTTTTTCTAAAACGAACATAGGAATAAAGTGGGTTTGACCCTCTTAATAAGCTCAAAATCCATCTAAAGCTCAGCTACACCAGTATAATCAAAGCTCGAACTAGCTTTTCCCAACCCCAACTCGAATAGCACGGATCTTTTCTCAACCTACATGAAATGTCCAATTTTGAGCAACCAATAAAAGATTTCCATTGCTCAGTTATCAATGGATCATAACACGGATCTTGAACCATAAGAAACTGGCAACAATACTAACCACTCAAGCAAGGGTAGCAATTCTCAATTGGGAGAAAATATAGGAAAACAAGTGTGTGAAAAAACATATAGCAGGTCAATCAAAACAACATATACAACCCTTTTCCTTCCCTTCCCCAACAGTGTGTGTACTCATAAACAAGAGGAGCTCAATAGACTATATATAGATCTATATACTTGTGTCTATAATTTAATGGAGCAGTCAATATAGACAATAGTAATTTCTGTAGCAGGGCAAAGTCACAATTAAATACTCATAAATAGCTACTTGTCTTTTCATGAAACAACATCCAAAGGCAAAGAACCAACTCAAAAGATATAAAAAACGTGAAAAAGCAGTGATGATAATAATGATGAAAAAGAAGAAATAAAAACAAAATTCCTGACCTTGTCATCATCTTGTAACGATTTATATACTCTTCCCCATAACCCCGCCGTTCCATAAGCTGTAAATAGAGGAAATAAAGAGAGTTCACTTTGATCACAAAGATATCTAGACTTCAAGAGAAACTTTTACAGTAATGGTGGAATTATTCTACAGATGTCATGCAAAAGAACAAAATAAGTATAACTCTATGTAAAATGTAGTAAATCAACTTACTTCCACTTGAAAGACCTCTCCCCTAATTCTATTTGCATCAACCAGTGGAGGTGATTGGTGGAGCAGGTTATGGTTACAAGGGACAGTATAGAGTTGGACGTAATGATGACGATGTTCACAATAATTATTGGGTAATTACTGGATGATCAGCTGTTCATGATAAGTACAAATAGGAGATCCTGACAAGTCCAGGGCCTTCTTCTCAACTTAAGGTTGGGACTCGTGGGATTTGCAGAAAAAGAAATTATAACCTGCAGACTTCATCACACATGATAGGGTGCAAACACCCTGGGATAGAAATTCAAAGTTACCAACTGCCTTGACCTACCTATCCACCATCCATTCAAAATAACGTTGTTGGCCTTACACACCTAGCACCAACTCTAAGATGTGATCAAGACGGAATATGGCTAGTGTCTTGGATTCATGCTTCAGTAATATTCACCGACTATCTACCTTCCGAGAAAAAATATTCACTGACTATCCATCGTAAACAAAGATAAATTCAATGAGTATGAGGCTAACTTTAACATGTTTGGAAGAGGAGGCAAAGGTTTCATTTATAGCAGTCATAATCATGGTGAGTGTAAATAGGGAGTTTGAGACATAACCCCCCCCCACCAAAAAAATAATAATAATAATAATAATCTTAGTGAGTTTTCTCATTAACGACAAAATATCAATCACAACATGTACACTCTCTTCTTAAGTCATCATCACATACCATCCCTGTTAAACATGTTTGGGGCTAGTGTTTTTGTCCTGTAGTAGAATAAGATACACTATCCATTAAAACCATTGAATACGAAGACTTTTTGATCTAAAACACCCATGTGTACAAGTTTAGAAGTTTTCTCACTCCCACAAGGTCCAGATTATGCTTAGCCTCCAATGTCCCAACTGTACTGCACTAAAAAAGAATTGCCTGACATAGAAATTTGGGACAGCCAAGTTTTTCAATCTGTGGACACTGGATGGTTGGATTTAGTTGTTATATGCAAAATCACAATGTGCAATGTCCTACTATAATTAGCATATTAGAAAACACCCGGTATGATACTAAAATTCCCAAGAAGGTGAGACAGAGGCTTCATTTCTGTGTCAAATACAACTTAAAATTTTCACCTTTTAAGTCATGCAAAATTCAAATATTTCCCTGGATGGGATGCAGGTGGTGATGATCACCCCGGGCAATATGCTAGCACCCTCGGCCGGCACTAGGGAAAAAAAAGCAAGAAGGGAGATAGGAGAAGCCGGAGAATATGGTACCTTAAACAAATTAGCTTCTAAATCAGATTGAGAGCTGCAAAATAGGAAATATATAAATTAATGAAACATCAACAAGCTGATCGTGAAAAGGAATTTGAAAGGAAATTTACTCATCAAAAAAATTAAAGGCAAAAGAAAAATTGCTAAAAAGAAAACCATGATATATGATCACTTACACATCCAGAAGGCTATTGTCTATAAGCAGCTTTTTGAGTTCAAGAGCAATTTTAATAGCCACATGTGTAGGAATCTGGAAGCAAATAGCTGCTATGAGTAACTTCAAACTTTCAAAGTGCTTTCAGTTAAATGGCAAAGAAGCATACGAAACATTAAATATTGAAATAAATCTCAATTAACAAAGTAATCAATATAAAGATGTCCAAGACGCCTCTGAACATTTCTTTATGTGGTACAACATGATGAGGTGGCTCCGCCAAGATGCATACTTAGGTAAAGAAATGTAACAACCTATTTAATTCACCACGCACCTTGAACAGTATGTAATATTGATACTTAAATGCTTTACATGCAAATATATAAGAAACCTGCATTGAGATGCTATAATAGACGTTTAAATGATACGTTCTTAATTTCTTAACTGGCAACCCATGTCACCACAGATTTGTTGCTATTTGAATAAGATTGTCTGAAATATCATTCAATTACAACAGATTGAATTGGAGCCTGTCTTCTTTTTCATTGAAATTTCTATGTACATGTAACTCCTTGGTCATAAAGTTTATGTCTAATAGAAAAGGATCCGTTGGTTCTGGTCCCAAAATATTGATTTATCCATCAACCATCCCAATCACTGGGAAATATTATACAGCAACATCCTCACAAAAAATCACCGTAATGTAAAATGGTTGTGAATGTATCCATATAGGCGTGTATTATGTGGAACGAGTATATCTAGCAATGTGCATGATGAATATTTAACTGAAGAGAGACTTCCAAAACCCTACTTTTAAAGGACTGAATATACTCAACCAATTCCCTCAATATCAAACAAATGTCCCTCGCGGACATGAAGTTACCTCGCTAATTAAAATCAAGACTGCCATTTGTCAAGGAACCATGGTGCAATGCAATGAGAGACAAACTGAAGCTAGCCCCCTATGGCATGAAACATGGGTGCAGGGACAGAGCCAAAAACGTGGGGTAGTGGGGGCAAAAATGTTAGCAACAACAATACTATATGTACTAAATTTGAAAAACTAATGCATTACTACTGTTGGATTAACAAATAAAAATGCATTGAATGTTGATATTCTGTGCTAATGATGACAGTACAGTAGATTATCAGATTAGCCTTCCAATTATATGTCAGTAACATTTTTTTTAACAAAAGTAAAATTTAAAATTTTGAAGTAATAATAAATTAAGAGAGGTGGCCCAACGTGTGGCTCTGCTCTGGCGTAATGTGTACATACTCTTCTTCTGCATGTGAGAGAGTATTTTTTTGCGCCTTGAATCCTTCAAATTTAAGTTATAATAGAGCAACCTTACTTTTATCATTTTATTAACTAATTTTTATATTATAGAAATATTGCATAATAATATTATTATTCGATGTATCAAAATTACTAAATGTGAGAGTAAAGGGCCAAGATACAGGGGAGAGAACGAAAAGCTTCAAAATTCCTGGAACACATGATGAAAGATTCAACTAAATAACCAATGATCAAGTTTACTTAATCTGAGTAAATAAATGTAATCT
The DNA here is from genome assembly GCA_963454935.2 of Ilex paraguariensis. Taxonomy (NCBI): domain Eukaryota; kingdom Viridiplantae; phylum Streptophyta; class Magnoliopsida; order Aquifoliales; family Aquifoliaceae; genus Ilex; species Ilex paraguariensis. Next base: position 536,986 of record CAUOFW020000692.1, on the reverse strand, counting down.
TAATGTTAGAAATTATTAAGTAAATTAAAATGTATGATATTTTTTAGTGGCGAAAATTTAATATATATTAAAATTTATATAAAAAATTGTTTGGAAAAAAAAAATTGAGTAGGGATGTGTAGCTCCGCCCCTGCATGGGTGGGAATGCCTACCTCAAGTCTAATTGCAAAAGGAAATTCAATGTCACAAAACCGATGCATAGTTAGTTACCTCACTGGAAAGTAATTAAACAAAACAATCATTTAATTTAAAAACCCTAATGAAGTTCAAAAAAGGCCTCACATTAATCCTTTTTTTTTTTTGTTTTTTTGACAGTCCTAAGGTATACACAATTATACAAACGGAATCGGACTGGAACGGAAGGTGTTATAAGTGAACCTTAGTGACAGTTAACATTCGGCTAAGCAAAAATCTGGAGAGAACGTAGTAGTGATCCGCATTATCACCCAACCATACTTTCACCTGAAACAACACCCACAACACAGATAAAAACAACTCTGTTGATGGGGATTCAGTTTAATTTTGGGGTCGAATTGTTTTGTTTGAGGCGGGATTGATTTGATTAGAGTAGTAGAAGACCTTGACGAAATCGTATTTGGAGGAAGCGTTTCGAGAAGAGAATCTGACAGCTGGTAGAGCAGATTTTGTTTGTTTCTCTTCTTCTTCTTCTTCTTCTTCTTCATCCTCTGTGTTCCTAAATTCTTCGACATTGCTGCTAGGACTTGCAATTGCCACTCCCTTCTCCTTCTTCATATCTCTATCTATCGCCCTCAATCTGTTTGCCGTTTTGCCTCGCAGAACAGTAGTGATCAGTGAAACGGAGAGAGAGAACGATGGGTGAGAATTGGGGAAACGTAGTTCCCTAAGAAAACGAGAAAGATAGATAATCTAAAAAGGAATGGGTCGGAGTGGGGGGTGGGAGAGAGATTTTGCACCGAATTTCTGCCCCATTTTGCCGCTGTGCGGGTTTCTAAAATTCCATTGCTTTACTTTCTCTTTAATGATTTAGCTCCGTCTATGATCGGCATCAAATTTCTTTGATATTCGAAGGCATTAACTAAAAAGCTTAACGGTTGAAATATTACTTATCTAAACAATGCAAAATAGAATCCCTTGAGGGCAACTGACAAACCTTTGCCAAAATCAAGGAAACCTTTTTTGACTGCCATCCAATGGGGCGAAGAAGATAAGGAAACAAAATTTGGTCTTTTGCTGATAAAATAATCGAGTTGTTCACTTGCTATAGCACTTCACCCTACCCTGAAGGTAGAGAGAGATAGCCATCACCTCTAAAAAAGAGTTGTATTCAACCCAATTCAATTTTAAAATTTGGTTAATAAACGGGTTGAATCCAAATAATAATTTGTTCGGTTGGTTTCTTATTGTATACTTGAACATAATATTAGTATATATCATTTATGGATCTAGATCACGTGTTTGACGGATTATCTATCATTATTGCTTAATGAACCCATTTCTATATAACGACTTATACTTAAATAAACGATAAATGACCGTCAAAAATCAGAAATTTAAAAAATATATATTAAAGAGAGTCTCACCGTGCTATTTGTGAAGCATCTACCTAAAAAAGACCAAACTTTATCTTGAATGCAGTCATATTTCTTGAACGTAGAGTTTATATCACTTTGTTTAGTCAAGTGAGACGAGTCGTATCGAGCTTAGCCCAAGTTTGGTAGGAAGAAAAATAGGATAAATTGTATTGCAAGTCACTAAAATATGTAATTTGTTTTATTTTGATTCTGAATATTTTAATTGTATCATTTTAGTTGTTTAAATATAGAATATTTTTTTATTTGATCCCCCAAGCAAACAACATCTAAATTATTAACAGTTTTTTTATCATAAACTTGTCACGAAAAACGTAAATATGAGTAAAAAATAATTTGGATAACACTTGACCAATATTTGAATAGCTCTTGGCAAAATATGTATAATATGAGTAATTCTTGACCAAAATTTGGATAATTCATGATTAAAATTGTGTAATTTAGATAGAACATCTTCTTATTGACTCTTTGAAATACCTTCATCAACTCTTTAAAGCTCACCCTCAACGTCACAAAGTTTTCTTTGTGCAGATAAAAGTAGAGAATCCATTGCTCCTCCCGTCTTTTTCGGCAAATGTGTTCAAATAAAGAACTAACAACATGAGTGATGGTTGGCTACAAAGTTGGATAGGAAGTTCAACTAATCTCAAAATACTGGTTTAGTTATGTTTTTCTGTGTTAAATTGGCTCATGTGTTGTGAGAGGTCCTGGGCAGGCTGGGCTAACATGTTTACAAAAGTGAAACCCTACCCTTGTATTAGAACGTATGAAAAATTCAGTCTCCTTCTATCAACATACTAGTTAAATACTTAAAACAAGCAAGAGAATGATCACGTAGTAATGTTACAGTACAATACCGGCGAGAGCTTTAGCAGTTGCCGAGTATATCATCCAAGTGTACAACATAGAAACCCAGATCCTATGCATCAAGCAGTGACTTCCAATCTTGCGGCTTCTTGAAAAATCTTCCTCTTTTTCCCATGCCAGTCCCCGGGAGACTTGCTGAAAGAAGTGATTTGGTATCTGGCCTCCATTTCAGATCTTTCAGAGCAGAAAACAGGGTCGAAAGCGTGGGAGTTACTTCCATGTCCTTTATATGCTTACATGATATCACTTTCAGGCTATCAAGCTCCTTCCAGGACAGAATGACAGACTCCAGACCACCTGTTGTTATCAATGAGCAGCCTTCTAGAGAGAGCAATTTTACCCTCCTGTGAGAAAAGTCGCACGAATTAAACTTCCAATCCAAGAAGTTCTAAATGTTGATGAACACTAGATGTATACCACCAGTTCCAAGTCATTGTAAGAAATTGATGCATTTTAACTTTGCTTCCTTGTCATAGTTAAACTCTAGCTTGTTGAATAACTAGCAACAGCTATGCTGAGAGCCAGGTGACCTCCAATTACTATGTGACTCCAACTTTTTACTAAGCTTATTGTGTTGTCATGAGCAAACAGCTTTTCATCAAACCTAACCTTGAAACATACTTACTGCTTTGTTACAGTCTGCGGTCAGCAAGCATTGCTTCAGGGGTATGTTTCCATCGAAAGTATAGTACTTTATTTGTTTTGAATTTCAGTCATTGGGTTATTAATAAGGTTTCGAAATAATCACTAACATTTGTTCATGCTGAATGTTGATAAATTTTGGGGGGGAAAATCCTTAATGGAATGCTTATAGGAAAGAAGAAGGTTAAATTGACAGATTCCTCCCTCATCTAAGCATGTGAAAACTGAATCTGATGGCCTTCTTGGGCTAGAAAGTGATCAACAACCTAGGAAGAAGCTCAACTATTTTGCCTAACATAGGATGGTGTTAAGCTGGCAATTTACAGAGGAGCTTCTCCAAAATTTTATAGCAATATAGAGCACATACAATAGCTTTCCCAATAGATTTTACAGGTAGAGTAATGCTGAAACCGATTAAAAGTGCCAAACTTTTGAATTTACTATTAAAAAGTATTGTCTTACGCAAATGTTTGCTGAAAGTCTGCCAAAAATGTAATCTCATCAAGAAATTTAGAACATACAAATAAGAGAGGGCAATGCAAGCATATAAACACAGTAAGAGAATCCAATAACTCAAGTAGAATGGGAGAACCCTGCAAAAGTTTGGCACAATAAAAAGAAACAAAAAGAGAAGAGAATCCAATACCTGCAAATACTTGCACTGTTGAACATATCATCATCTACTCCCCAGCAGTTCTGGTATACAATCTCCCTTACAGCTTGACATACAAAAAACAATGCTCTCACACTCTGCTTATCCCTTAATTGGCACCTTTCTAAATGTAATCGTTCGAGTGTTGGACAAAAACCCAAATGCTCATCAGGTCCTGGATAACGATCAATACTCTTACACGATAAAAACCTCAAAGTCTTCAAATTTTCACTGTACGAAAGAGCCGACAGCCACCCATCTTCCATCCTATGATCACAAAGAGTCAACTCTTCAAGCATTTGACAACACTGCCCAATTGCCTTGATCCCATCATAGCTCCCCTCACATCCACTCAGCTCAAGCCTCACCAGCCTCTTACACCCTTGGGCCAATATAGTCAATCCAATATCTGACACCAAAGAACTATAAAACCCATCAACATTTCCAATCAGTTTCAATATCTGTAAATTTTGAAATGCCGCAATACCGCGCAGAACTTGATCAGTGCATCTATGCAATTCCAATTCTTGTAATGTGGGAGATTCCTCAGCCACACTCAACAACCCCAATTCACTGGCATTAAAAACTACAAGTTTTCGCAGATTGGGACACCCACTAGCTAATACTTTCAAACCCAAATCAATTTCATCAACTGGTGTAATAAGTTTATCGGAAACAAAACCTTTAGGTTCAAAATTGGAATCAATGTGTAAAGACAATAGCTTATTAGTTAACAAAATACCAGAATTTCGTGGCGAAATCACAGAACCATTAACAAGGTCAACATGGATGAGATTTGGGAATCGAACAAATAAACGACCCGAAATGAGAAAATTCCAATCAAGAAGCTTTAAAGATCTTACAAGTCGGCCTTGAATATTTAACCACCGTTTGGATACGAGGGAGTTTGAGTTCCTCTGCGACTTTGGGAGTTTTGAGAGGATATGAAGAAGAATTTCGTCGGAGAGGAGAGAAGTTCGATCGGAGACGAGTGTCGGGTGATTGAAATCTAGGGTTTTGTTGGGTTGAGGAGTAAGAGTGGATTGGTTGTGTTGTTTAGTGAGAGCTTGGAGGTGCATAGTGAAGAGTACATGGTTGAAAGCTTTCTTGTTCTTGACCCAGAGGTTTGACCAGCTTGGAGGTCTCTTCAATGGAGAATCAAGGTTTGGTTTTTCTGGTGAAGAAGACATCGCTTTAATCGTACTTGTCTTCTTCCTAGAGAGGCCTCTATTTTTTCTCTGGTTCTTCTACTCTGCATCACCTCATTCTCTCTCTCCTACCCTCTGTAATTCGTCTTCTCTCTGAAACTTCTGTCTCGTCCTATCTCTCTCCTACCAAGTTGTCTCTCTGTTCAAGTTTTCCCTCTACTCTGAATTTTCTTCTCCCTCCCTGGACTACAAGTTGTTTCACTCTCTACATTCTCACACCAGCTCTTGTCTTTGTTCTTTGGGCTAACGGACTTCTGTGGGTGGGGGCCACGCACAGGACTAAATAAGAATTTGAATTGGTTTTTAGTGTTACACTATTTCCAAACTTTTCCATATCATAATAAAAATTTATTTATGGATCAAAACCTTCAATAAAATTAATTATTATAATTATAAGTCTATTTTTTAAATTCATGTAACATTGCTATTCATAAAATAATAATGTCAAAACTTGCAAAAGAAAATTTCCTCTCGTATGGGAATTAATCTTACCAAAATAAAACTCCATTAATTTTGCATACACTAATGTGATTATACTTGTAATGTCATCCTTCCTTCACGAGTCTTATATCATAAAACAATAAAAAAATATTTTTCTTTTTAAGAAAAAAACGACTATTTTGAGAGGTGGACAAAAGCATTACGATATATTTGGGTATCTCTTAATTTATTCATTTGACTAACCATTTTAGAATGTCACACCAATAAATAAAGTAAAATTTGTTTCTCATATGACTTAGTTAAAAAAAAAACATCAAGATTAGTTCACACATCTTCTAAGTGAGAGATTTGTGCTTTAAACTTTACAAGATTTAACGCTTACACCGATTATGTTATAACAATAATCTTCTAAATTCAATTTGAAATAATGCCATAAATTTCACAAAACATCTTTAGGTCAAATAAACATTAAAATTTGATGTTAATCCAATAATTCCAATCAACAAATTATGTCAAATTTTTAAATTTAAATAATATTACTCCTGAAAATTTGTTAGAAATATATGATCTCCTAATAGCTTCACAAGTTGGTTTGACTTTGGACTCGCAAAAGATGCCCCCGTGAAAATAAATGGGAGTTAGAGTCTTATTTCAATTTTGTGGCTACAATAACCAAAATATAAAAAAAGTTAATATCACTTTACATCATGAAAGATATTCTATTTCTCACCGTTAAAAAAATAAAATTTTAAATTACACCCTTAATGTTATAAAACAGATGCAATACAACCCCATTTCAAACTCTAATTGGACCGTCAATCTTAAATTTCACCCTCCAATTAGCCTACCATTGCATTTATTTTATTACATTAAGTGTACAATTTGATAATTCAATTCTTTAAATGTGTAAATTAAGAATTAGTAGAATAATGTTCAGAGTCCAAAGTAAGATTAACCCTAAAAACAAGAGGTCTGTAACTGTAATGCCGACTCATATAGCCGTTTCACAATTCAAAGTTGCTCTTAAAGTGGGTACAAGACCCTTAAAACACAGCTTTTGGCAAAAAATTTCCCCCACTTTGGGACCCAAATCGTCCGGAATCTCAATGAATAAAACAATAATAAATGAACAATATAGATCAATTTTTGGGACTTATAAATCTGCCATCGGGAGTGTTGGGATTTTCAAAAAGTTAAATTTTGGAACTTAAGTGAGACAAGCCTCCAGTACCCTAAATCACGTGCCAGACACGATGTTTCATATCTCTCTCTCTCACTCACACATTTACTGTAATGAGATTAGAAATTAATACCCATTAGGACTAACCCAAATAACCTCTCAATGGAGGCATGTCTTGTGGTGTTCTCACTTTCAACTCCCCAGTTACTACTAATGAAACTTTTCCTCTGGAATTTAAGCATAAGGAAGAATGTAAAGGAATATTTTAATGGATGATTCAGTCAAATTTGGATATAGTCTAATGCATTATCTTCTAATTTTTCTTGATAATAAATGACCTCTATGAATCCAAGACTTCACTCTATGTAAGTAAATCTCCTATCAATCTATAGGAAGTGAGTTAAATTATAGGCACTATGGTAGTTAAGGTTATGATATTGTACTCTTTATAACAGTGAGGATGATAGCCTCTCCCACATTCTTTTAAGATAGAACAAATACCAACGTGAGTCTCCATAAACCCACAACAAATGGAAGGGAGCTAAACCAAGCTGAGACACTAGGAGTAAGCTCATCCCATATATCAAGTTGAATAAATGAATGCAACCTCAACCAGAGAGATCAACTTGCGCCTTTGATTTTAGACCGCTAGCGGAGCTAAACAAACTAATCCGTGGTCAACAAGTTTTCCAAAATCAAACTGAATGAAATTGTTACTTTCCAAAAATCTTATTAAAAATCAAAGAAAAAACAGTCCATTTTCCCACATAGTTGGCCAAAGCAACGATTCTCGTCATTGTCACAAGTAATAAATACCCTACAGAATTTTATACACAGGACCCGAGTAAAATTATGCCAGTGCCCACCACATATAAAGGAAATACAAAGTAGAAGCACATTGTAACCCGGCCACAAATGCTTTGGAATGACAAGATAGATAATAATGTAAATATAACATAAGTAAATATAACATAGCAGGTAAATATTTGATAGCAGTCATATGATACAAAGACAAATTAAACATAGGAGGATACACTTCTGATGAGAAAAAGACCCAACTCTTGCAAACAAGGTTCATTATCATGAACGAGGCGCAGCCATCTGCTGCTTCTTTATCCTCTCATCCTGTTTTACCATGCTGAATCGAAAGCATCGGAAGTCAGATATATCATTCATCAGTTGCAAAAAAAATTTATCATATGACTGCTATCAAATAGTTAGCAAGAGAAACTCATTACCAATACCTACAGCCAAAATGACAACATTTCCATTTCGTAAAGGGCGTACGAGAAAAGTTAATTCTTGCAAAAGGTTACCTGATATCATGAGGGGTGATAAAAATCCATTGGGATCCTTGTGCCAGTGCAAAATCCACAATAGTGTCGAGGCTGATTTTTCTGCTGACAGCATCCTGCATATCGAAGAGAAAGCAAAGAGTGGTTGGAGGCATTCATTTGTTTACCATTTTGTAAAAGATAATCAACATCCCGCCAAGAACTTACCATAAATACATCAAACTCGTCCATTGCACGAAATGGAGCCTCTGTCATCTCATGAAGAGCTAGTGCAAAGCATAATGTTGAAAAAGAACGTTCTCCACCTGATTAAACATCAATGACAAGTACAGATGCTGTGTATAAGTCACCAAAATAATTATTTAAGTCGATTTTAGCAGGTCCTTTGTGTATACAACTCCATTACATCTAGCTCAGGCTCACTAGCCTAGCGAGTTAATTGCAGAGCTGGCCTGAACAGAGTTCATATGGCCAAAAATATGACCTCAAGCTCAGCTTGAGCACATTCAAAACTGCCAAATGAACTTGAACACATATACTCAACTCGACTCCATTTGCAGCCCTAATATTTTCATTTTTTCTTCGGTTTTTCCCATTGAGAACAACGCTCCAATTGCCCCCTCCTTTTCTCCTTAGCTTGGTCTTTGAAATTCCCTTAAATTAATAATTGACCATTCTATATCTTCCATGCTGACCAAACCATCAATAATCAATCTATATTAAGCCTGGAAAGTTTGCAAAAGCATATGCAGGTTGCATAGTCCTAGTTTAAAAGCTTAATGAGTCCAGAAAAGGGAACCTGAAAGCCCCCTGGTGTCCCGAACAGTGCTGCTCGATGAATCTTGAGGCATCTTTACCTGAAAAATGGAAAAAAAAATCCAGATTCACAACTGAGTTATCCATGTGACTTGGGGCAAGATACATGTAGCAAATTATTCTCATTGTACTCAGAAGACAAACAACTAAATCCACAGGAGCATCCTATATTGATGCAAGTTCATTTACCTCTACTGAGAGGGTTTCGGCTTCGTAACAAACTTTAATGTGCCCACTGATCCCTTTCTTTCTCAAATGGCCATTAAATCTAATACACACATTTGTTAATAAGAAATCTGTACATCTGAGAAAATAGGAATACTTCCTTTTCAATAGAAAAAAGAAGGGCAGAATCTGAATGATATGGTAAAGTGAACTGCAAAGAGAACAGATCGTACTGCCAAGTTAACTGGCGCTTCAAAAGAGTTGCATTCCTTTGAAACTTGCTCCGGCGCAATTCTAGGGCTTTTTGGCATGCCTGAAACCACATTGAAAGAGAAAGGAAACAAAATCCTCCATAAGAAGAACCAAACAAGAAAAATGCCAATTCAGGGAAGGACCTCCATACAACATATCTAAAACAAGGATGAGGAGCAAATAATGGCCAGAAACATATGGAGCAATTTAACTTACAGAAGAAAAAAAGCAAAGCATGATGTCCAATTATTAACTAAAAAATATGGAAAAGGATACAGAATCCTGACCCAAAATAAGAGAACTAGATTAAAAATCAGATATTCAGATATCAATAGGGAAGTGATACTTGTCATACTGCCCTTCTTTTTTTTTTTGGGGGGGGGGAAGGGAGGACTTGAACTCTTGACCTAAAGAAGGCAACGTCTTTACAAGACAAGGAGTATCATTAAACTAAAGGCTCATTGGTCATTTTGCACTTGGTCCCCTATATACAAGTAACAATATAAACTGAATTTGCTCATATAAAGTGACCTGGATTGCCAAAAAATAAAAAGGTGAAGAAAGTCATTGCACATTATTTTTGTTTAAATGTAGTGTTTGTTACTACCTAAATTTTGACTTGACCAACATTCCAAAGTTGCCATTCATGCTAACTTATGAGCAAAATTGGTTACAAATAATCAGCCTTATACCGTTGCAGATATTGAAATATGACCATATATTACATTCACGTGCAACCAATAAATTCAGAACAGAACCCAAAAGAAATATTAAGACAGCTTCTTGCGGAATTCAGCCAACCCCACATGTTATCTGAGGATTCCAGAGTGAGCATTAGCAAGATATATCCACGGAGGGATCAGGATTATTCTATTCAGTAATTTTAAACACAAGGCTTGACCAAAGACTAAGCAAATACGACTGGATATTTTGTCCTTAAAAACTTTGAAGCAAAAAGCAAGAAGGGATGGTTAACTTACACTCAATTTCTCTCTAAATGCTTTGTAAGTTTGCTGTTTTCTTAAAATTTTACGCTCTTTCTTCTCGTACAACATTCTGAGATCATCAATAGGTTCTGGATATCTGCGAAGGACCTTTTCACATAAAACTTACATACGCATGTTGTCCGAATAAGATAAGTGGAAAACACATCACATCCATACCTCTGGCTCTCATGCTGAAGTCTTTGATTTAGCCTACTTAATTGAGCACTGAGTTGTTCTGGGGTGCTCCCAGCACAGCCGCCCAAAGCGTCAATCTCACTCTCAGGACATATAATAGAAGCCTTCTTGTAACTCTCCTGCAATACCATCATGGAGTCAACATCAAGTAGTTTTAGACGCCAACTCATAGTACATTGAGTTTTATTTTTTAGCAGAAAAAACTAATATTCATGAGAGGGACGTAAAGATGAAGACAGCTACAACTACTGATAGTATGGTCAAAATGAAAGGAAACCATGAATTTTGAAGGAAGCAACACAAGCATGCAGCACAGGTATATATATGAACCTACAGCATGGCAACAATAAGGCCTGTTAAAAATTTCGCAGAAGTTCACGAGTGTCTGGTAGAAATCAGTTCAACCTAGAAGTGATAGAATTGATTTAATATGACTATTATCATGCACACAAATAGAGAGAGAGAAGGGGTTGATCACCAATATGACTATAATCACGCACACAAACACAGATAGAAGGGATTTTCCTTCTTTTTCCTTTTCTTCTTCTCTGTGTGCGTGTTTTGTTTTGTTTTTTTTTTTTTGGGGGGAGGGCATGCAAGTGACATTTTTTAACAGAGGATGAGGGTAGGGGCTAATCCAATCATTATAACATAATACATCAAACAGAAGCGTATTATTCAAAGCAATTACATGTAAATGTATATGTAAACGATGATCTCAAATGAACCTTACGACTGTGTTCAAGCTCCTGATATTGTGACTCAGCACCTTTGATATCAGCAATGACTTTTGTATTCATAACACCCTCATAATGATTCTTCTCCTGTAAAAGAGTTTGTTTTCATACTTAAACAAAGCTGCAGAAGCAAAAAATAATAGCAATAGAACGGAGTATGAACTTCACAAAAAAAATAAAAATAAAATAAAACTCGAAAAGTAAGCAGAGCAAAAGAGGGGAACCGCTTCTGCAGAATGTAGATCTTCTTCTATCAGCATCAGCTCACGCTCTGCTTTCTCAAAGGCATCAATCTCTGCTTTCGCTGACTCTATACTTTGAGCATGGAGACACATAACTATGTAGACTAAGAGACATGCACAAGTCATGTTTAATTTCAGAAACAAGATTAACATACCACATAGATTTTCGAACGAAAGTTTAAGATCATTGGCCTTGGTTTCTGCTTCATTTAATCTGACTCTGAACTTTTCTAACAAAATATCCTTTTCCTTAATCTCATCTTGAGCTTTCTGGATATCATTTGCAAAATATAAGTAAACTTAAAAGAGAATGCACTTCGTATAGCCAAGAACAAACCAAAACTCTACAAGCAGCTTAACCAAAAAGCAAAGAGATAAAAATAAAAACAAAAGAAAGAAAAAGGAAAGTCTGAGGAGACATGGGGATGAGGAACAGACAGAAATTTCTTGTTGAAGTTCGTCCACCGTAGATGCAGGTGCAGGACTAGCTTCTGCGACATACGACTTCTTCACATCTTGCAGTGCGAATTCCCTAGACCTCAAATTCCGCTCTACCTGGAAACGCCTTCTCTATACAAAGTAAAGCAATAGATTAGAACAGCAATATCATACTTGCAAATAGGTACCCCAATTTCCTAAGAGTAGTGTAAAACAATCTCTATTTTATGCGTATCAATATAGTACAGTAGCACATAAAAATTCCAGTAAATTTTAAAACATTGGCAAAACCATGTTTACTTTCAATGAAACAACAGGCAAACATAGACAATACTAGACAACCAAAATTCCCTCAACACTTTTGAACACCACTTTCACACCTTACACCTATATTTACATGACACTGCCTTTCATCACAAGCTCTCTTCCTACAGCTAATCTCCCAAACCAATCGCCTAGAAAAGCTTAGTTATTGATGGTAATCGAACCCTGAAGCAAACCTGGCTCAAAGAAGACTTTGAAGTTGTTCCAACTTCCAGGCTACAATCAACCAATAGAAAGAATACATGAAAAGGCATGCACAAATTTGGGAGACATTGATACTTACAACAAAATTGAGCTCTGTCTTCCACAAAGATTTCCCGGTATTTTTGGAGTTATGATGGTAGATATTTTGAATTGCATGTATCCTACTGCCTGTCTGGAAATTATTGTCACTAACCAACCCAAGGGATAAAATCTTAAAAATCCCTACTCAAGAACTATAGCCAACCAGAGCATTGTAGAATCTTATGTCAATCTTTAAGCATTTCCCTTTATCATTATAGTGCCTTAAACTTGATGCATTTAGAAGTCTATTGTAGTTTATGGTCCAAATCCTTGGAATCAAAGATAACTAAATGACCAATCATTAGCAAGTCTCAAGTTTCTCATCTAAATCTCACATAATCTTATAGCTCAGGCTAGTTATCGTATAGCAAGTCTAAGATAGTAAGTTGGTTGGACACTATTACAGTCCAAGAAGCACGAACACAGACACGAGACACATATACAACACGACACGGACATGCAGACCCAACATTTCTAAAAAAAGTAGGATACAAACACGTTAGAGATACACTACAAAAAATTATATTTTATATATAACATTATATAATTTATCGTAAATATAGTAATAATGATATGTAATTCATAAAAGATTCAGTATTTTATGATAAATAAATCTTATGTGTAGTCATTTATGTAAATTTTTAGACTAAAACATCATCATAATAGTCATAATCATCAAATTTATTTGTAGACAATGTATACCTAATGTATTATTTAAATAATTGCTCTTATTTTCTCAATTCTTCTTTCTTTTAAACTTTTATGTATCTTTTGTTTTTATTATTATATTTGAAATATAACATTAACATGTCTAGTATTAGTAATTATATGTTTTCAAAATTTTAAACTTTGTAATCACATTTTTATTGTTTAGTAGTCGACATATTCTAAAGAAATGTCGGACACGTCATCAAAGAAGTGTCGAACAAATGCCTGAAATTAAAAAAATTTCAGTTAATTATGGACACGAATAAAAGAATATCGGACATAAGTTCGAGAGTGTCGATATCTGACACATGTATGACACGGATACGTTACCTTCTCAAGAGTATTCGTGCTTCATAGGTTACAGCTTAACCAAGCTCCAGAAAACTATATAATGTCCTTAAAGCCTATATCAATTATATATACATGGGAGAATGCTAATACCCTTACTAGAATGTGACATTGGGCCTCTCTTTTTTAAAAATATAATTTAAAAAAATTAATTTTTTTTTGAAACCTAGGTCTACTAGACCTAGAACATTGGCCCTATCTACCAAATTTTCAGCTATAAATGACTAAATGGGAGAACAACATTTTTATGGTTATAGCAAGTTTTTCTTTTCGGTCTTTTCCTTCTTTGGATTTTTCAATTACTATTCATTTTCTTCTCCATCAATCAACAGAGTAAACTTCTCTAAAAAGTTGAAAATACCTAAAGCATCCAAGGTTTCAAACCACAAATTTCAGGCAATAGCAGCCAGTAATTCTATGGTGTTTGGGTCTACAACAATATTTCTTGTATTGTGGGTTGGTAAGTGGTCCGGTATTTCCTCCGACACCAAGAGCAATGGAGTAGACATGGACATTGTTTTGCGTCTCAGTCCGCTTTGTATCTTTTATTTGAATCGCTTTCACTAATATAGAAAATCAAGTGTTTAGATGTCCATTCATACAAAATCAACTAAAATTTTGAATATTTGTGATTGAGTGCCAAAGCAAATGTTCATTCAGAACAACACACTGCCTAACGGTTTTAAAAAGTTTAAAATAAAGATTACATATTTGCACCCAACTCAACTCATCAAAGTCTTAATCCCAACTATTTGGGGTCGGTTACATATTTGTATTCTTAAAAAAAAAAACAACTCACGACACATCAAAATATAAGTTTGAATATCACCTACATAAAGAATAAAGTACCAAGAGGTGATTATGCAAAATTTTGGGATTAATTGGATCGTGGGCCGATTAGGGATTACGGTTATAATTTCAGGTTAGGAAATTAAGACCTCGGTCACGAAGCCACCTCATTTGGGATGGCGCAATCCAAGATCATGGGATATCTAAGATCCCTGTGATCATGATATCCATGGTTTACAATTAATTTGCAGGCAGCGGTCCGGGTTAAGCTTATGAACCTCACGGTGGTCGTAGATAGTAATCATTGGCCTAACAGATGAAATCTTAATAGACCAATGTGGTGCCAGCTACGGTCAACTGCGCTGGTTGCCAGGGGTGTGGGTGAAGTGTGATTGTGGGAAGGATGTTTAAGAAGTGTTTGGGAAGATTGCTGATTTTGGAGAGGACATGAGAGGGTATGAAGATAACCTCTTGGCAACTGATTAGTAACGGGTGGGGCAGAGATGACAAAATAACTTTAAATGACCTAAATACCTCTTAAAATATGCCAAGGCAAGAAAATTGATTGGGAAAATTTAGTCCATAGAACTTGATTACGTTGCTAGTATTACTCACTAACAAGAGACATTAGCAAGCCCCATATTATACATGGAAGTCTGTGAATAAGCTTAGCTTTACCTAAAATAAACACTGCATGAAAAGTAATAAGCACCCAACTGGCACAACGTTGTATACAACACTACCAGTGAGTGCACAAAGAAAGTCTGACACCATTTAACTGAAAATAGAACAATACCATGCTAAAGAAAGGGGGAGAAGATAAGGTACTCCCAGTCTGAAAGCCCACTCTTAGTAATGATTTAGGAGAAAAGACAGTTATTACCTTCACACTTTTTAGTTTCTCGTCAAGATCCCGAAATTCTTCCTCCACAATCCTTTTCTTTCCCCGATTCCGTTGACATTGTTCATGTGTGTTTAATGCCTCTCTTTCAAAATTCTTAATTTGATCATCATATGAACTACAGAGACGACCAGTCCTCACATTCTTATTTGGTGGAAGAATGGTCTGGGCTGAACCACGGGAAAACCTATACAGGCATCATTCATAAATCATTGTTAACTGCATTTAGCTGGTATAAAGAAACTAAAACTCAAAATAGAGGAGAAGTGAAAACTATAATTCATGGCCAATAAACAAAATGCATGCATAAGAACCAGTTTGATTATCAAAATCCCTTTACAAGTCAAACAGCTAACTCATAACCATAAAACTATGTTAAAATCATTACCACCATACAGAAGAAGTCAGGTTTTGCATCAACTGATTAGCTCTTAATACTAATAAAATGGAATTAAAGTAATGTTATTATGCTCCGTTGACATCTTGTTTTACACCTGATTTTGTAGTTTAAATGTGACCTTTATTTATTCTCCTGCCATCATGAGATCCCTATCCACTAGAGAACCTTTTGATCTTTATCCAACTTTTAAGTTCTGCAAAACCATTGACTGATATTGCCTTCACATAATTAGAGGAAGACAATATATAAATCCGAAAGAATTTATTGCTAGATTATTTGTGTTTTGGGCCATTCTACATGATGCTTTTTACTGTAAACCAGTTAATTCAAAATGATCTGAGTTCAATTGACAGCAATTAGGAAAACTAGTTGTCACCTAGGCCTAAGGCTTTAGAACCCCCATAATTATCACGGAACAATAAAATGGATGCACTGAAGGTGACTCGTCAGTCATATACAGGTCCCCATAATTCATATATAACTAAATTTTTTGAACTTGGCAATTTTAAAGAGCTAAGAGATTCTAATGCCCCAATCAGCTTTGGTTGAAATTTATGCAATTAACCATTTCAGCTGCTCTTTTTATGGGTACAGTTGATCCAAAAAAGGAACTACCTTTTGCTAGGTAACCGTCCACTTTAATTTAAGAAATTAGTGAGCATTACCCTTCACGTGATCCAATCCAAAGGCTGTTAAATGTTTACAGAAGGCAATCAACTCGATCACATTAAATAGCTTAGAATTTACATGACGGCCATCAAACGTAATGTAAAATCTGACACAGAATAAACTTGAAAAGAGGCCCCTTTTGGAGAAAATTTATAAAGCAGCTTCTAAAGCTTCGGGTTCCAGATATAGCACTGGTAAGCAGAGAATCACATCATCCATAAGGGTCTACTGTAATAGTTATTATCTTGCTTTTCGAGCCTATTTTTGATAAAATGACAAATGAGATCTCAACTCCCAAAACTAGGGCCAAGCTACCACAGTTTCTGGTGTTAGATCATCAAATTAATTTGTCAGTGTTTTGACTTATTATCACCAAATATAATTCTATCGATATTGACATATTTTTTACCTTTTCTGCAAGTCAAGTATCAATAACACTGTTATGAACATACTTGACATTGTTTTACCACCAAAACATTCATGCAATCTTCACTGTTTTTACTTATTACTCAACTTTTTTACTGTTCAGTCTAAATTTCTGAAGGTTCTACACAATTCCATAGAAAAACTTACAAAAACTTGGAACCTCTGGAGCATAAAGATAAAGGAACACACTACAGGAGCATGTTTATATTCATCCAATACCAGTTCGTACTGACTTATGAAACTATGTTTGAAGTACCTTACAGCAGTGTCTTCTTCATATCCAGTTATCCAAATTTTCAATGTTGGAATTAACAAATAGCTATATTTGGCATTTGAATGAACATTACATGCTTTCTGTACTATTTTCCAAGAATGTTGTTTTGCATACATTTTACGCTTCCAACTTAAGAACGAGAGATTAAGAACAAGAGAATAAATGAATTTTTGGAAGAAAAAAAAAAGATACTGAGAGATGCAGAAATTACATCCATGCTTTATAAGACCACACCAAATCAACTAAATGCAGTATTAGGTGACCCCACGCACACATGTACTACCACAATTTTCTCAACCTAAAATCTCTATTTCAATATGCTAGTATCTTGCATGGACCTTTTTCCAACAATGTCCATTTAATATTGATCCCCAACAATCGATAGGCAAAATAAAAAGCAGAGTTGAAGAAGAAGATAAGGTTGGATTCCATCTTACATTTTGTACCCCTCTAAAGTGTAAACTTCCTTCAAATTTGAAACCCTTTGGTCAAAAGCAACAGTTTTTCCCACGTCATAATCTCTAACAAGAACTTGTCTCTCAGCACTACCCTAAAAAAATAGCAACATATTACCAAAAGATGTTAAGGCACCATTGGTCTTTCAAAAAATAAGTATTAGAGATGCAATGGCAAATGAAGGTTGACTGAAAGAATTACAAAACAAGACAACATAGCTAAAAGTTGGATCCCGACATTAAATCAGCAACAGAACTTACCCATCCTTAGAAATCAGTAAGCAGCAAGCACCTATATGCACAATTTGTCTGAATTTGGATGAAGGTAAATCGTATATGGTGTCACATACACCCAATACTTCTTTCTAGAGAAACATTTTGATTAAAGGCTTTTTCTCTAACTAGAACTATGCCAAATGATAGGATGGATATAGAAATATCAACAGAGAAAGTAGAAATGATGGCCGAAATGCATCATTACCACGTCGATCAAGACATTAACCACAGTAGGATTGTCTGAATGTATAACAGAAATTGTAGTTGGGTGGTTAGTCTGAGGAAGCATGTGATTTGGAATATTCAACCTACACCAAAAAAAGTGCAATTCTGAGAAAGAAATGACCCAAGAAGGGATATATCAAATACGCAACAAAAAGAATGTGTCAAAACAAAATAATATACACATACACACAACTCCTTACCTTGGTCTGGCAAAATCATATATGATAATCTGAAGGTAATTGTAGTTTGCCTCTCTTGCACATGACCTCAAAAGAAGAGAATCTTTATGATCTGTCACAATAAAAGCGTTCAGCAACTTGCCAATGGCATTTTCAATAGCAAGAGCCCACTTATCATCATGAATCAAATTCTGCAATGAAGAGAGTAAGCAAGTAGTTACAAATAGTTCCAATGGCAAATAAAAAAAGAAATATGACCTTTGACATATATAAGATTTTCAAATTCAAAAACCCAGTAAAAATAAGACCTAATCTTTCAGTTTTTAAAAATGGAACTTCATAAAGTAGAAACCACCAAAAATTAAGTAAATAAAAGAGTAATTCTAACTTTACAGTACAATTTTAGACTGGATGTTGTGCAAGCAAACAGGATAAAGATTTTACGACAGAGGGTGCCTAAAAGTAAAAATGTCTGCCTTAAGCATTACAGTACATGTAGGACTGGATGCCTCCAGTACATATGTTTCATTGAGCGACACAGCAATGAGTTATGAGTTCAACAGGGCAAACATAGCCACATCATCTATCAAGTTAAAAAGGTTCCATGTGTTGACGTTTTGGCTGGAACCCAATTACCAGGCCCATTGGTGGATACCTTCCACTCACTCCCGTCCCCTTTTCTGTTGACAGTGTCCCTTCCACACCTGATCCATTGATACTATAGGATGATTTTTTAATTACATTTGCAAAGCACGTCATGAGAGAAGTCCAAACTCCTGAGAAACAAGATCTACAAGACAAAATAGATTAATGCTACATATAATGTTGGGTTTCTTTGGAATTACTATTGAATGGTGAGGTAGGGGAGGTTCTCATAGGATTTTATGTGGGTTATCTGATTGTAAGAAGCAACATCACTGTTTAGATGGAAGAAAACACAATATGAGGTTTTTGTTTTGTTTTAAAATCCTTACGACGCCGTGATAACATTCTAGACCAAAAGCCACAAAATGGCATCATAAAGCTTCAATTGAAACAAGGGACACATATTTCATGTAGCCATGAATCATTGGTTTATTAATGGGTGCCTTAATCAAGATGTGAACACGAGATGTCCACTCCACCGTTGCACAGGAGAGGTTCTGGGCTCTATCTGTATGATGGACTAGTGGCTTAGCTTAGCATGCACATCCATGATTCCTATCTAGATCTTATTATATATGTTGATTTTATCAATTAGGAAATAATTTCCGAGAAAATGTAGATAGACAGAGATTGATGACTGTGGGGACATACTAAGAGAGAATAGGAGCATTGGATTAGTGGAAATGGAAGTAGGAAAATTTATAAAGGACTGTTGAGCTCCAAGTGCTACAGCACAGGAGCTGGGTTTTCTAAAAAGTCAAGATCATTTGTTTCCAAGAGGTCAAACTAGAAGACAATTAATAACAATAACCGATGCCTACATGAAGAAATTGAACCACACATGACACATATATGCCAGACTGTCAGAATGTTTGGTTTCTCAAGTGATAGGCCATAACTGACCGCAACTTATGTCTAGGCAGCAATGGACAAAGAAGATCTTAGTAAAAGAAGCAAGATTGCCAAAACCGTACACCCGAATTCAACACCCATTTAATTTTTCCAATATATATCATCTAATTTATACTGTATACATAAAGCAATCAAATTCGATGGGAGGGTACTTCAGAAGCCTTGCCTCTCACTTTCCTTCATCTTAAAATAATTATTTAATTACCACACATAGTTTTAATCAGATATAGTCTAACACATGTCCCATGTAACTACCCCTCCACCTCATTAATTAACTACCACTCATTCAGAATTTTTTTTAAAACCAACCACGGATTTTTTTTTAAAAAAAATAGTTTTACAATCCTAACTTTACATAATTCTTCCATCACCCTAATTTTTTTATAATTTTCTAACTTTTCAAATAAAGGATGACAAAGAAAAAAAGGGAAAGGACGGAAAGCGAAGAGGAAAAGAGATGCGTAGAAATTCCATGCATTGCATGGGGCTGCAGCTGGTTATATTCAGCCAATCACTTTTAAGCATATTCTCCATTGTAGTTATTGAATTGGGCAGCAAAAAGGCAAATAGTGGAAGAAACAATTAACAATTGATGTAACTATTAGCAATTCAAGCAACTTGACAAAAGGAGGCACCATTACTGCCTATTACTGACCACATGGGCACCGATGGGACCAATGGGTGGCCTCCTGAATCTATGGTGATGCCTCTCAATAACTTGTAAGAGATTGGTCACTCTAACTCCCCCAAAAGCTGTAACCTGTGGCAAAATAATCCAATTTCACAACAAAGCATTACATTGCCATGAACAATCAAAAGCAAGAGTGTTTGTAGATGTCTTTATTAAGAAAGTGTTTGTATATGCAAATGGACTATAGTGTTCAACAAGAAGGCATCCACCATGTAAAAATATCAACACACACCACTGAGATTGCATACATGAATCTTTTTCTATCACTATACTATATCTAATGTCATGTTTTATATTACACCACAAGCTACCGTATGCTTCAATTTTTCAATGCCCATAATTTTGGTAATCCTCTAAAGCTAGTATTTCTGTCAATAGGTACTAGATCACATAACACTTCTGCAGTAATGCAGTGATAGGTCTTCTTGGAATATGTACAAACTAGCTGAGTGAATTTTATCATAATTTATCACTTATTACTGCTACTTTTTCCATTTCAAATATATGTTCATTCCTACTTTTATCTTATGAGTGGATTTTATCATAATTTATCTCTTACTACTGCTACTCAAATATATCTTCATTCCTACTTTTATATTATTTCTTGTTCAGGATACATCCATATTAACAGAGCATTTTAGCTATCATGCACCATAAAACATAGCTAGTCTAGCAACACATGACCTCTCCCCCCTTCCCAAACAAGAAAAAAAACTCTTCCTTACATGCATCAAGGGACCAAAGAATCATTCGAACCTTGTTGCTTTGATGCAATTGAAGGTCACGGATGTACGAACGAAGCTCACGATCCTTCTTTTCATTATCGTCAATCTGAAAGGGAAATAAACCACTTAATTGCAATTGAGGCGTAACAAATACAAAGGAAGCTCCGGCACACAAGTCTCAGACCAAATGAAATATGTTAGACATGCTGAACAAGTTCAATAAATCAAGATCTCCAATATCCTCGATGAATTTTAAGTGAGTCATCATGATTTACAGGGCCTCATTGGCGGAATATCCTGTTTTACTTTGAATGTGCTATGTGAACAAAAAGCTGATTTGAAGTATATGGCTCTCCCCTAATGTCAAGATGTTAGCTTTGACAGAGGTCAGAAGAAGACAGCACTATTCTAACATCAATGGTTTAGCTATGAATGTAGCTCAGAAGAAGACAACATCACTGTGATGCTTTAACAGGGAAGACTCAACAGAGCCTTTTCCACTGATAAATGCTTGTCAGGTGGAGACACTAGCACAACAATAGATCGTGTGCTCTCCATTGCTGTCTCTCTTTCTCCATCTGATTTAAATGGGAAGAGTTAACAGAGGTTTTTTTAATGATTAATGCACGTCAAGTAGAAGCAACAGCAAGACAATTAACCATGTGTTCTTCATTGCCCTATCTCTTTCTCCATTTGGCAGATAATATACAGAATGAAGGAATGTGTTAATTTGTGCTTCTGAATGCAACCACGCTTTGGAGACATCCTGTTATGGTTTTGGTAGGAGAAAAGGTTATGCCTAACAGGTATACACCTTTATGGCTTTCTAATGTCTGATTCGGATGACAAAATGGGTATAAATCTTCTAAAGGATAATTCTAAAAACAATGCAGGAACAGAATCCATTTCTTAGCTTTCTTGCCAGTCATCCATCTCCAAAGGTTTTGGACAAACATTAGGTTGGAGACAGCTATTTCATTTAACAACCAGATCACTAGTAGTCATTGTTCCGAGATGGTCCCCCTGAAGAATTATCAATTCAACTTGATTCTATCCCCTTGTGTAATCTATCTCAAGCACAAAACTAGTATTCAGAGATCACGAGGGAGAGTCTTTTCACAGATTCTGTAACCATAGGTGGGCATTTCGCTACTCTTTCTAAGGCCTTACATAAACTCTTTTTCCTACTTTATGGGCCTGATAGTGCAGATGCCGCATCAAGAGTAAAGGGACCTTTAACTATTCAAGCAGAAGCTACAAAGTTCAAGAATAAAAGATAGGAGAATACATTCAATATAACATCAAATTTCTCAAGGGTGGGCCTTGGCAGTGGTAAGATTGCTCCATTGTGACCTGCCAGGACGTCAAGGGTTCGAGCAGCAAAACAATCTTTCTGCATGCTACCCAATTATGAAACAAACCCACACAGCATATCCTACGACTAAGGCCTTGAACACAATACACGACTTCAGAATCTCACAGCTCATCCCACAACTATCATGGTGTCATTCAATAGCAAACATTTGTGAATACATAAAAATCCTTGCATACAAATACGTACCTCGCAAGCAATTTTTTTGATCTCATCCTTTGCAATGGTTAGGCTTTCTGATAAGGCATCCTCTTCCTCCTTCAACCTGAAATATTATCACTTTCCAATGATCTAAAGAAAGAGAGATTGAAAGGTAAGCTATACAAAGAATCCAACTACCCCTCCATGCATCCAACAAACAACCCAAACCCCCCCCCCTTTAAAAAAAAAAAAGGAGAAAAAAAAACATCATGCATGCATACTCATGAACTAGTGAAACAAACAAATTGATAACCTTTGAATTGTAAGACTAGCTTTGTCAACCTCATCTTGAAGCTCCTTCAGCTTTTGCTCCATCTCAGATTCTTCAGCCTGAAGCAAATTAGAGGTTAAAGGCATATAACTCACTTTTAACTTGATGTTTTGCAATAATAAACAACACTCACCGACTCTTCTAACAATGGCATACTACTCTGGTCAAACCAAAAAGGTCACATTCTAAACTCAAGTCAACTCATCAAAACCTTGGTGCGTAACAATAATAGCCTTCGCTCTGACGGTGTACAATTCTTGAAGATAGAACACCAGTATGATAAATTCACCAAACTAATGCGAGAGAAAGACAGAAACAAAAACATCCCTCCACCACCTCAACCCATACCAAAATCAATTTCCCCAAAACCCTTCAAAAATCAACCCCACCAAAATCAACCCCAAACCACTGTCTTTTTTTTTCTTTTTTTTTTTTTATTTTAACAGGAAACAGAAACTTTGTATTAACAAGAAATGAAAGGTACATCAAAAAGTTGGATAAGGAATCCAACNCTTCTTTTTTTTTTTTTTTGATAGAAGAGCAACTTATGAACACAGCAAAAGAACTATTAGTGCAACAGAATTTGTGTTCTCAAAGAATCACAACATCGCATGTAACTATGTAAGTCTTAAACACAATCATTAATCAGCTACAACACAACCCCCTTTTGCATTGGTTTTATATGGAGTTTGATGTAAATCCCATTCCAAATTCTTTTACTCGAAATTGAGGACCCGACCCATGCAAGGCCTAGATCAAACTAAAATGGAAAATTTGGATTTTTGGGTCCAACTTTTCCAGATTTGATAACTTCTATCAATCCAGGCTACAAGAATGTAGAATCATTGAGATACAAAATATTCTCCACACACTATTCAATCTTTAAGTAACAATCACATGATATTAATACGAAACCACAAAAGAAGTAAAAGCCAATATTCCTGAGTATTAACAACTCACAAGCTGCCGATCAATTCTGGCTTGACAAGCCGGTATCCGCTCCTTTAACTTTTCAATCCTTGCATTTTGCTCCTGGAGTTGCTTATCTACATCATATACCCATGACCATGCAAGTTTCTTCTTTAGCAACTGCACTTGCTGAGATATTTCTTCTACACGCTCCATGCTTTTGATCTTCCCTTGCAACTCATTAAGTTCCTTTAGTATGGGACTTATTGATTTCTCCAGTTTATCAACCAATTCATTGGCACCACTCAATTCTTTCTCAATACTTCCTAAAAGATCACTAACTTGATACAGAAGTGTTGCCCTGAAGAAAAACTGATTAAGATGATACAATTAGCCCCAGATAGTGGTCACCTGCCCTTAACTACCTAAGTACATAAACACACACCAGGCAAAACTGCAGACATTGAGGATCAAATTTCTCCAAGTTCAGGCATGCTAATTTCCAAGTCTAATTTATAATTACAATGGTAAAGGAGACCAGAGGAATAGAAAGCCCAAAAGTATTGCAAAACGTAGTAACTTTTTATTTTCAATTCTCACCTTGAATTTATCTTTGTCATTTCCTGAATGCAAGAATTCTCTGCTTTTGTCCTGACTCATTATCACACAAGGATTCTCAACATCAATCTGCACAATACGTAGTCCAATATCACAAACATCCATGGAAAGCATGTGATGTCTGAATAAACACAGGAAAACTGCTATTTCCAGGAAGACAAACATTGAGATTTGATAATACACCTTTTGTTGCTTAGAGCACAGACAAAAAGCAAAGTTTGAGGTTGACTTTGTATATTATTTACTAAATTAGAAGTTGGAGAAAAGCCTCTCAAGGATTTAAAACAACCAGAACTAAAACTACATATATGGCATGGAAGTTTAATAATACATACAGAAATCTAAATGGGAGGTAGATCAAAAACCACGATATAGCAAAGAGTGAACAATCTCAACATTGAATGTTAATTATTTATATGAAGAGAATTAAAACATGACAGTAAAGAATGTTGGCAGCTAAGGAATAACACCTTTGTGAACTAAGTCTGGCTGAACTGCAATTGATCAGATGGAAGTATGGCAAAAAAAAACTTGATATAAACAAGGATGTTTACATCATGAAATGGTAGAAGTAACACCAACAGAGATATGATTAAGTGAACAAGGCAATGGTCCCATGGCCATCCCAACTCCCAGCGGGAGGTAAATAACCCTATGACTATGTAGAGCTAGTTAAATGGATTTGAGACAATTATGAGATGTGTTGGCTTGCTATATTCGAACTATTTTACAGCGCATGTTTGATGCTTATGTCACTATTAAAACGTATCTCTACACTCAATTTGTAAAAGTGATTTCTATGAGATGTTGGTCAATCATCACATTTTATGGGTTCTCCCTTGTCAACATTTTTCAGGTGTTCGGGATAGAGTTTGGTTCTTGGGTTTGTCCTAAGGGTATAATACCCTAGTTTTGATATCTTAGCACAATAGTTGTAGTACCATGTTGTTATCCTAGTTTCATCTGTTGATTGAGTGTTGCTTATATTCTCAAGCATCTGATCTTGGTATGGTAATTGAAAATATTGATATCAGGCATAGTTTGCTCCAATAGGGGGAGTTGAGGTTGGATCCTTCCAAAATGGGTTGTGACAGGTACGGTGCTATGAGAGGTGGGAAAAGTAAAGACTTAACTAATGGCTTATAGATCTAAGAGTGAAAATGTTGAAAAACTTTGCAATGTAACAAAACTTTAACATAACAAAACAAGCTATACATTAACACAATATATTGTATGAAACAGGCAAAACTCACATTGAAATGTTCTACAAGCTCAATAAGGTCATCTCTTCGATGAGCTATCTTTTTTCCTGTAAGATATTTCAAAAAGAAAGAAAGTCCACGTGACCATGACATCCCACATCACAAGAACATGTATCGAAAAACTCCGAAAAGAAAGAGAGAGACATCAGATGCATGAACAAATAGACTTCTACAACCCCACCAAACAAAGAGACTTCTTTTTACAAAAAATAAATGATGGTGAGATCAATATCCGGGAATATTATGGGGGCGTCAAGTTCCAATAAATAAAGAGGAGGTAAGTTGAAAAAAACTACAACGGAGAAAATAGCTTCAACTAGTGTGGTCAATATCTTTAAATCATGTAAACATATGAATATCTATCCTGTCAAGATTTACGTTAAGTATAAGAAAATCCACACATACCATTCTACTAGTTCTTCAAAATTTTTGAAATTTCATAGACAATTTATAGGATGTTATTCTCATCCACGCTCCAGAAGAAGAATGCGACAACATTAGCTAAGTCAAACTTTTTGTATCCCTACACGTAGAAACCAATAGCGAACTGAAGCACTTAAAGGTAAGCATTAGGCACTGTCAGAAATTTGAAGGTCTACGTAAAGGAGGAAGAATTCATTTTGTCAGTCATTTACAAATGCCATGAATTTGCATAACTGTAATTCTCAACAGTAGTATTGTCAAAATCTTTATTCATGACACCCAACATCTTGTTTTAATATTTCTTCATACTATAGTGCATATGCAATGTCTGGATCAACAATAAATGTTGAATACACATCCATCAGCTACCCATTGATCTCAACAAACCAAGACGTCAATTGAAAATGCATCTTCGTTAATTTTATAAGATTGCACTATATGGATGGTTTAACCACTGCAAAATTCCAGGGAGACACAGCCATCCCCTGGCAAAAAATGGAAGCATAAACAAGGCAACAAGCATTAAAATTTCATTGGTTTATAGTTTTGGTCAACTAGGGAGTGGAAATGATTCATGGGAAAAATGGATACAGAGAAATAAGTTGGAAACGAGTGAAAACAGTTGGAATCATAAATTAAAATTAATTTATTACATAGATAAGCTCAGCAATATATTAATTGGGCATGTTTAGTATCTAAAGATCCATCTATATTGGATGATACACATTCGGAGAACAAAAGCAAAGGTGGATGTGATGCAGAATTCAAGTCAAATACTGTTAAACAGCTCAATTTTATTAAACAGACAAATTTACATGATTCTAAGGACCTATAATCGATACTACCAATAAGAACCACTAAGCTTGAAATATTTGGTTGAACAATATACCCTTGTTAAAATAATTAGTCACATTATCATCACTTGATAACTCAAAAAGGCATAAATAATCCTTTATTTATCTCTATAACTATGGTTATATGAAATATTATATATAATAAATTTAGCTATAACGATAATAAATACTAAATATTAAATAATATAAAAGGTTGTGATGTCAAATGGTTTGAAAACTCTTGAATTACCATATTACCTTAAATACATAATAAGACAACATTGTCAATCTGCATTAATATGCACTACCTTTTTGATAAGAAAAAAAAAAATTAATTCACTAAATTTGTTTACATGAAAAATCATTTGGTGCATTGTTAGTACGAATAAAGAGCTCATGACCATATCTTGTGACAAACCAAAAAATTTCCCACCACCACCGCATTCCATGATACAGGTATGAAACGACATAATTTCAGCCCAAACATTGAAATTCAGATAACAGACCAATTCAAAACATTATCATTTTGATTGAAGCATAAGAATTTAGATATTCAATCACTAATTCACTTCAATTTTTTCTGAAAACAAAAAGTTTCAATCACTTCATCCGATACAAAATGTAATTTAATCTATGTGAATAATAGAACAGCCAACGACACTACTTCCTCAAACAAGATACCACGTATTAAGTGTTTTTCTGTCTTCTTGATGTGAACTAGACCATATGGTTGCTCACCCCTCCTTGAAATAAACTACTTTATAAACTACACAAATTTAGAGACAAGAACAAGATGATTTAACAATACCTTGGTGATTTTTTAAAATGGTGGAACTAGTGGATGAAGTAATCCTACGCTCTATAACTATGGTGTCACCATATGTTTCTGGCTTGAAAGCATCATCCCCATGATTTTTCATTTCGACGTGAACGAGAGCATAACTGAAAAGAAACATGGGGAAGTATGTACAAGTCAGAAAAAAACAAATGGAACTAGACTAAAACATGCAGTTTCAAAACATATATACAAACTAGGGAAGAATGTGGACCTTGAAAATCTAATATACAACAGCAATTAAGAAGATCTTTAACCCTCTGCAACAATTTATCCAAGGTTGACTTACTTTGTAGCACCTAAGTCCACCCGAATAAGGCCACTTCAGGATAAACATTGGTCACCTAGAATGTCATCCAACAGAAACCCGGAGAAATATCTTCCCTTAACAGCTTAGATTTAGCCGCTGCCCCCCCCCCCCTCAATACCACTTAACAATGAGAATTTTGCCTTTCCCCAATTTGTATCCACAGAAAACTGTATTCCCTAATTTGTCACCATAAAACGGAACAAATGCATGTATTGTTTACCCATAACTCCAAAAGAGAAAGAGATCAAACACCACAAACCTGCAACCAGTCTTTATAAAGTCTTGCATCGTTGCCGCCCTTTGCGTGCCTTTAGCTCGGCATCCGAATGCCACACACAACGCCGTCAGTATCGCACTCTTCCCACCTACACGCACCCACAATTAAAACCCAAAAAACAATATGTAAATTTCTATAAAGACATTGTGCCTTTGTGTGTCTCTCTCTCTCTGTCTCTGTGTGTGTGAGAGAGAGAGAGACTTACTTCCATTCTGGCCTGTGATGAAATTGACACGATCGCCGAGCTCGATTTCGAGATTGCTGTGGCACATGAAGTTCTCTAACCGGATTTTGGACACAATACCAGCTTGGGGACGATAGTATCCACCAGATTGTCCGGTGAAAACAGTAGAATCTGCCATATTTTGATCTTCTAGGGTTTTATCAGAGAAAAGAAAAAAGAAAATTAGAAGAAAGAGAACAGCGATTCAAAGCAACCCAAATCCGAATGTATTTGTGGGAGAGGCGGTTATGGCGCTCTCCCGGCTTTGGGACAAAGGCGGGAAGAGTGAATTTTGCATGTGACTCATGAGTAGGAAGGACCATATTGAATTGACGAATTATTCCAAACAAAAAACAATGCTAAACAGACCTAATCTCGGGACTTAATCTCGTATAAAATTGTCTCTTCGGGATTTTTTTTACAAGAAAAAAAAATCAATGAGCAATAGAGTTAAAAGGCTATGTTTCGTGGGATATTCAAATTCATGATCTATCCCTTATGTGAGTTTTATTAGGTAGTTAAATTACTACTACGCTAACCGTTAGGGTATAGAACTTATTTTTTAATATCATTTATTACATAAATAAATTAGGTTTCCAAATAATATTTTTCTTCCAAAAGTAATTTTATCATATTTAGTAATTTTATCATATTTGGTAAGTTGCTTTGCATCTAAATTGTGTCAAAGTAACTATGTGGTTTATTAATTAGATCTAAATCTTTTTTATTATATTTTTACTTAATTTACTTAATAGTATATTACGCACCATGAATGAGTAAGGGGTTAATGTATAAATAGTGAGACTCGCTTATATTTAATAGTAAGTGTTCTACCATTAAATAAAATTAAGAGAAATTATAATACGAATTTCATTCCTTATTTATTAAATAGGTCTTAAACAAGTTAATCAGTTATGACCCAAACTCTTCAAAATTAAACATACACATACTATTTTTCATGTCAAATTTGTGGCAAAACTAATGCATAGTTATAAGAATTGTCATCTGTTCAAGTTATAGAATTATCTATTTGTTACTTTGTACAAATAGATAAGAATGTGTATATCCAATACTTTTCAAATCTCTCTAGTGACAAGAGTCTATGTACTCCATTGTTATTTCTTTTTTCAATTTTGTAACTAAAATGTGCCCTTCATTTAAGTTTACTAAAATGTAAAGATTAATATGGTTTTTCCAAGAAATTTGATTAATAAGGATTGAAATGTTATGTTTTCTAAGAATCTAGTGGATGCGTTTTCGTGCCTAAAACCTATATGATAATGTTGTGTTTAGTAGCCCATCACAAGCATCACTAACACCATTGACACTGTGGAATTTGCAAGCAAGAATATCCACAATCATAATGTTGGTATAACATCATAGTAAGTGAAACAAAACACTTAAAATTCCATGGGTGAAAGTCGAAAACAAAGAAAAAAGAAAAAGAAATATCACTCCTCCTATACCAATCCCCACAATTTGAAGAAAAAGGGAAAAAAAAAAAGTATCAAACCAATTATATTAATATTCCACAATTGTCTTTTGTATTTTAAGACAATCCCCACCACTACCCCCACCCCCAACAATGGAGGCGTCGACATTGCCACCACCACCACTTGCAAACAATTTTCTCTTAGGCTTGGCCTCTTGCAACATGGAGACCACATCCCTCATCGAGGGTCGATCAGCTGGATTTCTACTAGTGCATAGCAATGCAATTCTCAATAGCAACATCATTTCCTCTCTCACTGAGCCACAAGAAGCACCGACGTTTTTGTCGAGCACATCTTTAATCCCATCTTTCATCTTAATTTTAAATCTTACCCAATCCACTATACTATTGCCATCACCAAATTCAGCATCAACCGATCTTTTACCGCTCAAAATCTCCATCAACACTACCCCATAACTATAGATATCACTCTTCTCGTCAACTTGTAATGTGTAAGCATATTCTGCAAAATCAAACAAACTCTCTTTAGGTGACCACTCAGAGCAACATAAAAGGGTAAAAGTATACATATTTCATATTCTTGGCCCCAACTGCATAAAATATTTGAGGTAAGTACTTTACAAAATCTTAGTGGGGGCCATGACTGAAGAAAAGGCTAAATTAAAGAAGAGGAGAGTACTTCACGCGCAATAGTGCGCATAAGAAAAGGTTTGGGCTGCGGTACACCACGCCACCTGCTCACTGTAGCATACAATTGCACTTTGCGCCCCCGGTCCATTTTTAGCATTAGCCAAACAATGGGGCTTAGCTTAAATTGCGCTGAATTGTGGGATTTGTCTACGATCGGATAAAAAACAAAAGGGTATCGTACTATGTGTACTTGTGATTAATCTTAATAAAGTATTATAAAAATAATTATTACAATAATATTTAAAATATCCAAAAAAAATGATAAATTTTTTTGTTATAAAAATTATAATAATATTTATTAAAATAATAAAATTGATTGATATAACATATTTTTCATTTCATACTGTAATCAGATCTTGAATTGTGACACGGAACATCATCAATGTCACAATTCACTAAAGTGCAATGGAATAACAGGTTACACTCAAGTTATCCCAGTGCACGATAGTCATGTGTTGTCACCCAAGAAAACGAACTTAAAAGAACACACTACAAGAGATCACCCACCCAAAAAAGTCAGGGTCACGCAACCAAGTACCAGCACGCGCATATTCCGGCGCACGTTAGCCATATTTTGTCACCCAACAAAATGAACTTGCTGAACTTTTTGTAACGGGGGAGGGATCAAAAGTTTAATTGTTTAGTGAATTTGTCTTGTGATAATTGTTTAAAATTCAATTACATATTATTAAATATGATATATTGTTCAAACATATTTTGAAAATTAATGTTTCTAACATGATGGCAAAATTGTTTATTCCTTAATCCGAGTCTTCAAAATTTCGAGATGGGTTGGAATTTCGTGGGTGGAATATAATACAAAATGAAATTAATTACCAAATTTTGTCAACTTGTCCGGATTCAACTTCTCTATTGTAAAACAAGAGTGTTGTTTTAAGGAATAACACCTGGACGAGCTGAACACCAACTTGTCGTCAGCCAAGGTGCATAATAGCAAAATTTAATCACCCAAAGAAAATGAAGAGGTTCAAATTCATACCTGGCGCAATATAGCCATAGGACCCAGCAATCACAGACATGGACTCATCGCACTCCATCAACTTGGCCACCCCAAAATCAGCTACTCTGGCCTCCATCTCACCGTCCAACAGTATATTACTCGGCTTAAGATCACGATGCACAATCACAGGATCACAGTCATGGTGAAGATAGCAAATCCCCTGAGCCACCCCTAGTGCTATCTTGTACCGGGTGAGCCAATCACCCACCACCAAATTATCACCCTTCTTGTTGTGGTTGTTCTTCCCATGCAACAAGTCATCAAGACTCCCATTGGGCATGTACTCGTAGAGCAGCATCGTGCACCCGCTGTTGCTGCAACACCCTAGCAATCTCACTATGTTCCTGTGCCTCACGTTCCCCAATACATCAACCTCGGCTAATACCCCTCTCCTCCGTCTGATCGTTTCCTTGTGCTTACCCCACAGTTTCTTCACCGCTATGATCTCACCACCTGGCATTTCTGCCTTGTAGACTGTACCCGTGGACCCCATTCCTATGATCTTATCAGTCATTGCAAGACACTCTAGCACATCATCAGCCGTGAAATTCAACCGCTGAAAGGCGGTTAATTTCCACGGTCCGATCTGCCGGTCGTCGGAAAATCTACGGCTGAAACTCGCGTGCAAACACCGGCTGCCGGCGATGAGGATGACCAGTCCGATGCCAAATGCGGCCGCCATAATCCAAATAATTGCTCCGGCGGTCTTCTTCGGCTGTGGCCGGACCTCTACTGCCCCGGCGGAGAGTCCACCTGTCCGGCATGCTTTGTGGAGAATCCCACCGCACAGACCTTCGTTTCCGATGAACGACGACGGATGAAGAATTGAAAATATCGAACCTGATGATGGTACTGGTCCCGTGAGCTGATTATACGATACATTGAAGCTTTCCAGCGTACTACAATTATCAAAATTCGACGGAATTGAGCCGGTCAGTAGATTATGCGATAAATCAAGGTCGGTGATCGAAGGAAGAGTCGACATTTCCCATGGAATAATTCCGGTAAGCGAATTTCGGCGTAAATTCAAACTTATCAACTTCTCGCAGTGACCAATCTCCCATGGAATGTTACCGCTTAACTCGTTTCCTTCAAGTTCAAGCTTGTACAAGCTATGACATCCTGATCCAATGATCTCTGGTATTTTGCCGATGAGCTTCGCATAACTTGCAGAGAAAATCTGTAAACTCTGTGCGCTCCATATATTTTCAGGCAATTCAGTGTTGAATGAATTTCCGGATACGTTCAAGTACTCTAACTTGGCTGCATTGCCAAAATCTTTTGGAATCGAGCCTGTGAAGTTGTTCTTGCTCATGTCCATGAACGTTAGATTTGGCAAGAGCCCAAAACCATTTGGTATTGAGCCGTTGAGTTTGTTGTTTTGAATTCGAAACCTCGATAAGGTCGTACAGTTTGAAAGTGATGGAGGAAGCTCACCAACAAAGGTGTTAGAGAAGAGGATGAGTTTGATCAGCTTGTTTCCAAGGCAAAGATTCGGCGGTATTGGACCAGATAGCGAGTTTGATGACACATCAAGCATCTGTAATTTGGCATTTGAACCTAACTTTTGGGGTAACATTCCGGTGAGAGAGTTGTTCCACAGATAGAGAATTTCAAGAGCTGGAAACTCAGCGATACCATCCGGAATTTCACCGGTTAATTCGTTGTTCATCAACGACAATGAATATAGCCCTTTCAAAGCTGAAATTTCACTTGGAATAGTACCTGAGAGTTGGTTATCCGATAGATCAAAGACTTTTACAGCTAACAATTGGCCAAAACTCGCCGGTATAGAACCGGAAAAGTGGTTTTTGAAGAGATACAATGCCTCCAGGTTCGTCAAGTTACCAAGCTCATACGGAAGATCACCGGAAAGATTGGCCGTTGAGATGTCAAGATACTGCAAAGCTGACAGAGTCCCCAATTGGCCCGGAAGACCACCGGTGTACTCATTGTACCCGATTTCTAAACGCTCGAGCTGTGTCAAGAAACCCAACTCAGCCGGAATCGGACCAGTAAGTAAATTTCCGGCGAGGTGCAAAACCTTCAGCGTCGGAAAACTGCCATAACTGACCGGAATAGACCCGTCAAAGTAGCTTCCACCAAGGTTGAGATACTCGAGAGAGCGGAGATGAATGATTTCCAGTGGCAATGGACCTATGAAGCTGTTGCTGTAAGCATTCAAGTAGGTGAGAGATTTGAGCTTATATACACCAGGTGGGAATGTGGAATTGAAGAAGTTATGGTTGATGTCAAGTGTTCTAAGGTTTGGTAATTCAAAAATGGCTGATTCTAGAGGACCATCGAATGAATTTCGACTCAAATTCAAATGATGTAGGTGTGACAAGTATCGAATATCTTCTGTGATGGTGCCTGAGAGGTTTCTGTTCGAAAGATTCAATGATGTGATCTGAAAAGTTTTCCGGTCACATTTGACGCCGGAAAATGAACACCAAATGGGTTGAATTTGAACCCCAGGTTTTGAGAAGGTGGGTGTGGAGTCCCAGTCATGGAAGGTGTTTAGAGGGTCTCTAATGGAGGATTTTAGAGAGAGAAGAGCAATGAGTTGGGGAGGTAGAGTTGTGGTACTGGTGGAGATGACTATGGAAATCCTTAGAAAGATGAAGGTAAATGCTGCGAGGAAGAGAGGGACAGAAGGGTGTTTCATGGTTTTGGGTTTGAATTTGATGGAGTTTTGGGTGAGAAATGGGTTGTGTTAAGAGAGGTAAATTTAAGGGATGTTAGGTTTTGATGGCTTGAATTGCTTTTTGGGAGTGCTGGGTGGAGAGGGTTTTTCATGATGATTAGTTTCTTGAGTGGGTTTTTTGTTTGGTGTGAAGAGAGAGGAAGGGAAAGAAACTGCTATTCCTCTGCTTTCTTCTTCTACTACTACTGGTACTTTCTGTAACTCCTGCACTCACATTCCTATAATTTGATCACTAATCTCATGCTTTCTTGGCTTTTGCCTGCTCACCAACATTACTTTTGTTTTTCCTTGGATTTCTTTCCCCTTTTCTTTGTTTCTACTTTTCATCGTTCCTTATTTCTTTTACCTTTGGCCAGCATTTTGATAAATTTGGGCAGCAGTGGCAGTGTTTTCTCGCAGGATCCAAGAAAGTGGTTTCAATTTCTTACCAATTTCACCAATGCAGTTACTACTATTCTTTAAACAATTTTCTTTTTCTTTAAGCTTTCTTGACACGATTACTCCTTTAAATTTAACGGTTGGCAACGATCAAAAGAAAAACTCAACCACTGAAATATCTTATAAATTATTCTTTAAACAACTTGGTATCTCTTTCTATTTTTTTCACAATTTCTTTTGTCAATATTTTTCAAACTTCTGTAACTGAAAAGAGAATTTTGGTCTTGTGATGCATGATACTAATTGTTTTCACAATCAATTCTATTCGGTTGAACACTAAAACAAAATAAACTTACTTGTTACTACATAAGAGGACTACCTAGTTTGTGGTGTTCAATAGAATCATTATTTACAAATAATTGTATACATTCGAAATTTATATTATAAGTATGAGTACAAAATAAATATATCGGAGACAGTAATGCATTATCAACACGAGTAATGCTATGCTTATAAAATTTTGTACTTCAAATCACTGTAGGTGGTTGAATTAATAGGGTCTACTACCTTCATAAAAAATTCAATACATAGGATTTTCACATATTATTTAATAAAATGATTTTAATGATCTGTATTTTTTCGGACAGAGAATATAAGTTAACCCAAATACTCCATAATTATAATTAAAAAAAAAAAAAAAAAATTTCTGTATACTGGGGGCTTGTAAAATGTCAAAAAAATGTTTCAGTATTACATTGAACTGGGTACCAACCAATTAAAGGTTATCGCGGCAGTTTCTCCAATACAGACTGAACATATTAAATTCTTGCTGCAATTCTATCAGTTTGACTTTCGCAAAGCCTTTAAATGATGTACATTTACTTTTAATCATTAATGCTGTTAAAGCATACGCATGATGAGAATAGAGTCTTAAAGACAAATCATTCTCATCAATTTTATAAGGTAGTAATACTTTGGGTCTCTAATTTAGTATCTTAAATTACATTTTAATGAGTTTTAAAATTACATGTCTTATATTCAAATTTTTATAATTTTTTTAGTTCAAGTCATGAGAAATTTATACTCGTGAATACCTTAATCTCGGTGTAGATAATTTGTTTTTGACTTAACCAGACCGAAGAAAAAAATTAACAGTAGTGTTACACTGACTAAATTTTAGGATCAAATGACATAACAGTTGATTTGAGGTTCTTTATTTTATGTCATGTCATTTGATCTCTAAATTTAATCACAAAATTTGGTCAGTATAGTATTATTAAAAAATTAGTTGAGGTATACATAAACTAAACCGAACATTTTTGACTATTGAACTAAAAAATAAATGTCATTGAAAAAATTAAAGAGATCCTTTGATCCAAAGATTTATAGTGATTTCAAATACAATTTAGAATCTCTAACATTTCTCGTACCATAATCAACATCTGATTTTGTACACTCCAATGATTCACATTATCTCTTTTACTTAACGGTGTACGAAATTTATAATATCTTTTCAACATTATCGTTATCCGGTACTTCCATTCCACCTCCATCCATTCCCCCACTCAATACGCTTTGATTGATGCTTCTAACGATGACCAAGGTACATACATTAAGTATGTTTGTATGTATGATCGCATGAAAAAACAACAGGTTGAACAAAGTAACTAAACACATGGGTATTTACATATTAAGAGGAGGACAGTTCCGTAGTTGGGAGGACCTTTAAGGAAAGATTTCGTCACACTCTCTCCCTCTCTCTCTCTCTCTCTCTCCACAGCCATGTTGAAAGAAGTATCTTCTTCTTCTTATCTTTTTTTTTTTTTTTCCTCTTGTAAGTAAAGAGAAATTGATGAACTTATTATGTAAATAACAAAAAGTCATAATAATTTACATAAAAAAGGGCAAATAGTAGTTTGTATCCAGAAAGATTAAAAAAAATAATTTTCACCTTTAAAGATTAATTGTTTAAAATTACACCATAAATAAAATTAATTGATAACAATGTAACCCTAGCTCATACCGTCCATTTCGAATTTCATCAAATTGACAATCTTGTGTATATATGATGATTTTTGTTGGATTATAGCCCTTTCTCTTTTCACGTGCCTGTTAATCTAGCATAATCCACAATGAAGGTTATTAGTGGGATCACATTCCTATCGGTTAATTTTATCGAGGGTGTAATTTTAAATAATTAATCTTTAAAGATGTAAATTGAAAATTTTATGATCTTTAACGGTGTAAACTGCCATTTGAAGGAGATAATTCCGTTTGAATGTGGTCGATTGGCATCACTGAAATTGCCTGAAATACCCATCATAACTGTTCATTAACACATCTCTAGGCAGAGGGACAGAAAAGGTCCACAAGAGATAACAGCGGATTAGATGGGGAAGAGAGGCTTGGTACTGTGGGGCCAGTAAGATAGGTTTTGGTCAGTGGGACCCAAAGATCAGTTTGTCTCCCTCATACCCTCCATTCACGTGCCGCTTTAGCACCATCTGTCCCTCGCACGTGCTTCACTATACCCTTCCATCGCGTGACTGGCGTGACCCCATCTAGCGCCCTCTCCTTCCGCATGATGTCTGATTGTCCGTTACAATACTGCCAATTGACGATTTTCTCCCCTCTTTTTTTTTAAGAAAATATTCAATACAACGAAAATATTATAACTTGATATCATTAATTAATAATATATAAAAAAAATAAAAAATAGATTTTACACAAGTTAATAATTAGAATATTTATCATTGACACTTCCTCTAAATAAACATATTTTCAATGAGACTCATCTCTATTATTTGAAACATTACTGACATTTCATGTCAAATTAATGATGGTAATTAGAATATAATTTTACTAAATTACTTATGATATATTTTTAAAAAAATTCATCCATACCCCTGTAAACAAGCATATTTTTAATGAAATCCTCTTTTTTTTTTTAATTTTTTTATGTATTAAAATTCAGATCGATTAAAATTCGATTCGAGCTAATTAAAATTCATTTCTTACATATTAAAATTCGAGTCCATTAAAAATTATATTTTTTTATGTATTAAAATTTGAGTTACTCGAATTAAATTTTAACAGGCCAAAATTTGAATACTTAAAAAAATTAAATTTAAATCGATTCAAATTTTAATACGTAAACAACAAATTTTAATAAGCTTGAATTAAATTTTAATTGATCCGAATTCTAATATATAAAAAAATATAAATTTTATGAAAATAGCAACTCAGGTTGAGCTTGAATCGGCTTGAATTTTAATACATAAAAAAATAAAATTAATAGGCTTAAATTTTAATGCATAAAAAATTAAAATTTAATCAACTCGAATTAAATTTTTATCAGCCTGAATTTTAATATGTAGAAAAAAAAAATTTAATTAACTTAAATTTTATATAGAAAGATTGTTTAGGGTTTATGTAGAGACAATTTTAGTATTTTAGATACATTTTTTTTTGTTAGAAACGATGGTTTAACAACATGAGGTGTCAATGATGTTTAAATATAAATATAAATTAAAAAAAATGTCAATCGTGTTTTAAATAATGAGAAATATCTCATTGAAGATATGTCTATGTAGAAGAAGTGTGGATGATAGTTATCCTAATAACTATCATTTTACATACATGTAAGTCAATAACTACGCAAGTGTAGTTCATCTTGTTTCTTTAGCGCTTTATTATTGATTAATGATACCATATGATAATGTTAATATGATATCACAGTTACATTGAATATTTACTCTCCATTTTAAGCTATATATTTGTAACTAATGATGATGCACAAATTAGATTTGCACCCCACTTATAAGATAATCAGTAATAAATGTAGTAATAAAGTGGAGGGAGAGATGGAGACATAAGCAATACAAAGATTGGTCAACGTAGCCTACGTTTACTTTGAATGACTAGAATCAGGTGGGTATCTTATTACTTCAAGTGTGTGGCGAGAGTTACAAACTGAGAGAGATATTAAACACGTGCTCGACTGAATGTGATGCCCTTCAAGTGTTGGCGGGGCTTACAATTTATAGTCGTCTTATAACAAATGAGGTGAGTTATTAGTAATTAAGTGATTAATCTGGTAGAGCTGACACCTTATTCTCAACGGATGAGGTAATTATCGTGCTCTCCATAAGATTCGGTCAAAGAATGATGTGAGTGTTGACTATTTCCAAGGCGGCGTGGACAAGGCTCTCGGATGACCCTGCTTATTCTCTTGACGAGTTTGATTGGGCGTGGATCCTTTGAACTAGATATTGAATCTTTATAAGTTGGGCACTTAATTTAAACTGCACTCGTAGCATGAATTAGGCCAAAGATGATGTAATTATATAGACCATGATATTTTATTTTTTTACATTTGATTACCAAAACAAATATATAGATAGACCACTTCATAAATTCGTCAATATAACTAATAATTAAGCCAATTTTTATGAGTTCGAGCCAAGTTTTATGAGCTGAAGTAGAGTTTCTTAAAAAATTGTTTAAGCACAGTTCATTTTAGAAATAAGTTGAGTCAAAAATAAATCGAATCTAAGGCAAATCAGAGTAGTTCGACTATTTAAAATATAAACGAGTGGAGTTTTATAACCTTGAATTAGGCTTTTTAGGCTCGTTTTCTAAATGAGTCTAAAAGTTGAGTCATATCCGAGCTGAGTCCGAATTGAGCCTGGGTAGCTCGGTTCAATTATTAGTTTAATCCGTTGGGGAGTATTGTCCTTTAGTACCATATAACTATCTATAAGAGATCCCACCGCATTTACATTGGAGTCGAAGTTAAGGTCTTATAACGTATTTTGGACGATGAAGAGTAGGTTTAGTCTCAACAAACTGTTATAATTATAAAAATTCAAACTTAAACATTAAGCAAAAAAATATATCCGAGTTTTTATCTATTGAACCAACCACTCGTTAATATTCTATTCCATTATGTAAGAATAGAAAATACTGGAATTCAACATAGCATTAAAAAGGGTGGCAACATGGGATGTGGTTATGTGTTTGCAAACAAAGCTGTTGCCCTCCCCTCCTCTACAGTCCACCCAAAGCGAACCACTGGGCACTCCTATGTTTGACTTGACAGTCATCTCTCTCTCTCTCACACACAAGCAGAGCTCTTTTTTCCACCATAGGGTAGCATTCATGCCTAAGTGGAGAACAAAATCATTAGGCTTTGAAGGTGGGTGAAATGGGCATGCATGTGAGAAGCCCATCTTAAAGTCAAAAACTTTACTCACAAGTATACCTCAACAGGATGCAGGGGGCGGAGCCAGAAACTCGTGTCAGCGTAGGCACACATTTTTCAACAAATTAATTTTTTTTTTTTTACAATTAATAGTAATAGAATAATAATTTATATTTAAACTTAAAAAATTCATTAAATCTAACATACCAAAATTTGGTAAGCTTAGTATATACAAACGACACCAAAATTTATTTTTTTACAAAATATAGGCTAATTAAAATCATTTAGAATTGATTCCGGTGAATTTTCATACTTTGAAACTGTTGCATAACAACTTTATTATTTTTTATATACACCATCATTTTATCACTTTGGTCTTTATATACATAACATGTAAAAAAAAATTATATTTATTTGATATAAGTGTACACTAATTGATGTGCCAAAAAAATAAGGTGGACATTAATTAAAAAATACTTGAAATACATATAGGGAATGTTAAGAAAACAAATTTGAGGATGAACATGTGCCCCTGGGCATATGCTGGCTCCGACTATTCTCTCTACTAAACCCATCAACTGTGCAAGGAACAATAAAAAAAATCAAGGAACTGAGGAAGGAGCTTTACTCTGTTTTTTCTGATTGGGCAACTGGGAGTGAGTGAAACAGAGAGGAAAAAAAAGAGGTAACTAATAAGATATGTGTTACTGATGTCTATCAAGTGGGCCAAAAACTTTGTTTTTTAATGGTAGACCAAAAGTTTTTTTTTTTAATAAGTTTGGGTGAATTGTGATAGGTAAAATTTTTATTTTTTAATAAATTTTGATAGATAGTGGTGGGCTCAAATTTTTTTATTTTAAATGAGCTTAATTTTTTAATTTTTTTGAGTAAATAATGTGGGCCTAATATTTTTATCTTAGATTTTGGATTGACACAAATAATATATTATATAATATATATATATATAATAAGATAGCTAAGTGTTTGAACTTATGGGAGGTATATTTTTTTCCCCAAATTTCACACACCCATCACATACTTTCCCTCCCAAATTTCACAAACTCAACATAAATACTCCACAACACATAGTTATACATACTCCAATACACACTCACATATTATATATACACTCCAGCTGTACACACACTCTCTAATACACACATAGTGTCATATTTTAATATTAAGTAACTTTAATCATAGGGTATCGCTAGTATATATTTATAACTAATAAAAAAAATTTTATTTAGGGGGGACGTGCCCACCCTGGCCCTAGCCTCTCTCTCCGCCCTTCACAGGATGGGTTATAGCTTCACGTAATTAACCTGTAAAGGTGTTTGTAAAACCTCTCCAATCACATGCATGCCTCTTGGTTCTTTGTTGTGGGCTCACCAATGCCATTAAAAATCTTATACCATAGGAGCAAAGAGAGTGATTAGGAACATAGAAGGGATAGCAGCACTTAAAATCTCAAGTTCAATTCTCACGCGGTTGGTAAGAATAATTCTAATCCAACTTTTATTTTAATTATTCAAAATATATTTAAATATTATATTTTTTATTTTAGAGAGACACTTTTATAAGTTTATTCTAACCACACTATTTATTTTAACTAACTAGTTTACCTAACTTTCAATAATTTAAGAGATTGTAACATATATATATAGAGAGAGAATTTGGAGAGGTGGAATGACTCTCTAATTTTGGTGAAATGGAAAATAGAGAGTTGGATAAAGAGTGGGTTGGAAAATTTTTTTAGTGTTTGACTAGTTAAAATTGTTTAAAAATAGAAAATAGAGAACGAGTTAGAGTTGCTTTAAGTAATTGCACACATTCCGAATTTACGTCATAGTTACGTGTCTGAACTTGTATTCGGACAATTCTCCAATGGAAAAAAACAAAAAGAAAAAGAAAAGAACCCAATTTGCCATACAGAGAGGTGATTAGAAAGCTAAGTGGATAATTAGAGATCCATGTGATCTAATAATAATCAACTGTAATAATCACACATTTGAAAGTTTTTTTCCACTGGTGAATGAAGCTTTTTGTCCCGAAGAGAATTTAAGAAGACAACAAAAGGATTTCAAAAGGGCCCCACGTATATCATTACCTATCATGTTCTATCATTTTGGTGTTGTGAAATAAAGTTGCTCTAAAACGTGTGAAGATATAAGAGGGAAAATTCCCACCTCCATTTGTTTTGAAAGTATGTGAAGATATGATCAAACGACCATCAAATGATTTGGACCTTCTAAAGTATATAAAACAGAACAATGAAAACTGTTTTTTCCCTTTTTTTGGGGGGGAGAGTTGATGGCCATTTCCCCAAATTAAGTTCTCTCTCTCTCTCTCAATTTTTTGGGGGTGGGGGGATTCAAATAGTTCTCATATCACTTTTTTGTAATTTGAATCATTGATGTTTTTTCCTCTATCCAGTTTTTCTACACTAGTTTTTAGGGCCGGGTTTGGAACAATATTACACATAGTATTCCCAGTCCTCTTCAATGTATTTTTTTGTTTTACATTTCGTAACTTTTTCACTAAAACAACAGAGCAA
Organism: Ilex paraguariensis; assembly: GCA_963454935.2. Classification (NCBI taxonomy): domain Eukaryota; kingdom Viridiplantae; phylum Streptophyta; class Magnoliopsida; order Aquifoliales; family Aquifoliaceae; genus Ilex; species Ilex paraguariensis. Next base: position 494,527 of record CAUOFW020000692.1, on the reverse strand, counting down.
ATTAACAAATGCTCATACATTCAAGTGTTATGTTCAGAGTTCAAGTTTGAGAATCAAGCTCTCGAACCTATCACTTGCCGGTCTCAGGATCATATTATAAACAGCAACCCTATGGACCAAAATATGACATTTTTTATTTTATTTTGCAGGTGTAATATGCTCTTTTAGCTCCCATCCATTGCTGCCATTTGAAGTAAAGCCAAGGTGAGAAAACCCATTAAGAGTCCAACCTTTTAAGCAAATCTCAAACTATCATCATGCTGTTTTAGAAGATTGGAGCCTATCTTTATCTACCTTTTCTGAGTTTGTTTGCTTGTCTAAACTCTAGTCTGCATCTCAATCATAAGTTACAATATTTCCACTTTTACCCACTTTTCTCACCCAAGTTTGCAAAGCTTATAATTACTCGGTGCTATGGTTGTTGGTCACTCATAGAGACAATGGAGGGCAACCCCATATGCCCATGAGAGGCCTATTAATCATCACCCCCTTCTTTGTGGTCCTCTCTCATATCTCTCCTCATTGTACTCTTGGTAGTTGGTCTTGTACATTTGCCCATTTTCTTAACCATCTAAACCATGCACATTACAAATTCAAAAATGCACTTTAAATGCCATGCCATAGGTAGGGTAAGGGTACTTAGTGCGAAAACCACGTTCTGACACAAATGATCAGATACTGACATGATATCTTATGATATGTGTAAATGACTAGTGATCACCAATTTTTTTGTTTTCACTATTTTTTAAGATTGGGTTAGATACTGAGATGACATTTAATGATGAGCATAGATGACTAGTGATCCCCAACTTTTTTACTATTTTTCAAAACCGAGTTTCTTGACGTGAAATATTTCTAGACATTCTTTGGCATAGTTATAATTTGACATGAGTTTATAACCATCCATTAGATAAGAAAACAAGATTTTTAGTGATTTTTGTAAGGAAGAAAAAACATGTAAGTGTTTTAAGGGGGGAATAGCTTCATATGATTAAATCATCAATTGCCTTGTTAGATTTTTCTTTAAAGAAAAAGGTGAAAGAATAGTTCTTTTTTTGTTCACCCACAGTTTCATTGCCTTGTTAGAAATTTATTATGCCTTAGTCATTTTATATCGCCCAGTTTTGATATACTGTTTTTAGCAATGAAATAAAATGATGAGAGTTAACACAAGAAAAACACAATTTAAGTGGTTCGGTCAAGGTAACTTACTAAACTATGAAAAACTAAAATGACCTGAGTGTTTTATTATTTCAAGAAGTGCAGGTGATATATAAGATGTCTCTCATGTGTAAGTAGAGTTTATAATTTATAGGCGCCTCATAACAGATTGATTCGCCTTTCTCATATCAGGGGAGGTAGTTTGAAGGAGATGACGCTCTTCTCGTACCAGGTGAGACAATTCCATGGAAGTGCTAATATGCGCGTCCCAAGGAGATCTTTTCACCAGTAAGTTATAGACTAAGTTTCTTACCATGAGGTAGCTGACCAAACTCTTTCTCTCAAGATGGTGTGGTTGTGACCTAGCTTCCTCCTTTCTCCGATGACCCTAGCCAACATTCTTAAATTGAGCCTCTGAGCTGAACTTCTGAGTTGAGCCTCATTTGTGATTCTGGCCATGGTTCATAATTTTGGGTTGATCTGAACCGGGTCTACACTTTCAACCATATATTCTTTTGACTCGAAGATACTATGTAAATTTGAGATCTATATAATTGCTAGCAGTGAGCCCATATTTGAAGGATCAGAGAAGGCAACATGGGGTGTGTGTGTGGGTTGTGGGGGGGGGGGGGGGGAATGAAAAAGTTGAGACAAGTAAAATATTTGGGCGCGAGGTAGTGCAGGGTGATTGTGATACAGGAAGAGAGCTGGAGGGCATAGGCATGCTAGTGCAGATACAGATGCTTTTGCTACCATTTAGTATTTTCTGAACTCCATTACACATTTGAGGAAATGGTAGTTCTTTCAATGAGGATTTATGCAACGAATTAAATTTTGTTTCTTTTCATCGAAATGAATTAACAAAATTCTTATGTTTTAGGATGTTTTGAGTATTTTGATACTTTTCAGCTAATGTTTCAAAATGTATCACAATTAATTGTTTTCCGCCGAAACTATGAACCGAAAAAATGAAATTTGTATCTTTAGCATCATAATCAGACAGGCGAAATGGAACATCTTTGTTCTTGATTCAGTTATAAGGGACTGAACTTGGACACAACACGAGCTGCTAATCTACAATATGGGACAGTTACTAGCAATATTAGTAGACTTGCGTTCAGATGTGGACTCTAAATCTCGAAAAAGGAGAGAATTTCATCCCATTACAAACTCTTTTTTTTTTTTTTTTTGGATTTATCATCGTCAACACCCCATTACAAACTCTTATTCACAAAAACAGACCCATATTAACATGAGCTTCAAAAGAAACCTGAGTTGCATTTACTACTCATTTTAATTACTCCTTGGTTTTGTTACTTACCAAATTATAGAAGAGATGAGAAGCACAAGGCTTTTCAAACACAAATATGCAAAATCCAATATGCCTTGATTACATTAAGATTTAAAATTTGTCTACTTTAAAGAAATGTTTCAAACAAATACTCTATTCTCCAAAGATTTGACGACTAAGAAGAGACCTATTAAGAGAAAGATTTATTCAACAGAAAATCATAACAGTTACATCTGATCACAAACTACACAAAAGTTGCCCCTTTTTCATGGAGATTCCAACAAAGCAATCCAATAGTAAAAGTGAAGAAGCTCATGTGATATAATATCCCAAACTACAAGCACATTACTCAATATCCTGAACTCGGTAAATTTAAACAAGTTTGATTTGACCAAGATGATGACAGGAATCTTGTAGTCCCAACAGAACTAACAATCCAACAGATAACAAAACTGGAAAGACAATAGGACCAAATAATATGACAAAGATCATCGGTAGCGACGGAGGGAGAGAGTCTGGTTCCTCTTCCACGTAGCCCTTCTTGAAGGTCGTGCCTTGTGGTGCAAGTGTCCCCTTCCACGAAGACCCCTGTATTTCTTCCCAGCAGAGGTAAGACCACGAAGCTCTCTGTGCTTGTGAACAGCGTTGCAGATCCAGTTGATCCTCGGGTCATTGCGGATTGCAGCATGGGCAGCATCAACCAAGATTACCTCATAGTACTTGTAAGTTGAATCCTGTATTAAGAAATGCAGTATTACAATTAAGGATCTTCCCAACAAAGTTATCAACCCAAATGCATGAATTGATGTATACCTATGATATAAAGGATGGACACTTAACCACTAAAAATAGGCAACTGGAAACTATGTATGGAAGCATAACCAACACAGATGACCCATAAAACTTTCCAAATTTTCCCCAAAGAAAAAATTAAATCCATCATCACGAGATAAGACTTCTTTTTTTTTTCTTTTTTAAGTTCCTATCATCATGTTACAAGTGTTGAGATAGTGTATCTGTAATGGTATGAATGCACAGAATACACACTCCCCAAATAGAACTATTGAATAAGTATGTTGTGGTGCAAGTCTAACAAATTTCTATCAAACCTCATTGATCCAATAAGAGTTGAGAACCCTAAGACCACCAAGTTTCCTGCCAGCCCGTTCCTCTGCAACTGAACGTTTGCTTCGTTGAAATTTCAGCTGAGTGACACCTTGGTTTGTGGGCTTGCCATAAACAATACCCTTAGGAACTGGTCTCTTCCGTCCACCACGCCTTACACGTACACGATAGACAACATAACCCTGAAAAATATTATTATCTCAAGTCACTACACACACAGACAAGGGATAATATGGACATAGCTACAGAAAAAAAAAGACCATCCATAGTTTCTATGGATCAATTAACATAGAGAAAGAGAGAGCCGACAAAGAGTAGTAAAAGAGTAATGCAAGATTGACAAAAACATGGACCAAATGATATGGCGTTACCGTAGTGGTGGTATTGGTTCCATTTGTACACATTCGAAGTTTAATATTTTCTATTATGGTAATACCAAATCTTTTGGTATTAGTCTCATTTTGTGGTCAGTTTAGGATTACTCGTAGTGTAAAAATATTCGTACTCAATTGTAGCTAAGTTACGGTATAGATAACTCAAGTAATTGTTCGCTAGGAACAAATCAAGCGCTTATTTATCTACAATCTTTATCTTGAAATGACATAGAAATATAGTTTTTTGTTAATTGATACCACCCAAAAATATTGTGGCAACAAAATAAATCAATCAATTTGAAAGCCATGATATTATAGACATCGAGTAGAATAAATGCCAACCAATGCAATTGTAACTACTGCTGTATTTGGTACACGACAGTGCTTTTACATGACAATGGAAAGATGGTGAAAATGAAATGGAATGCACATTCCATTCCAATGTTTAGCAAATAACTAAGATTAAGTGCTAAAATAAAATTAAAAATTCACCCAAATATTTGAATAAATATACAATTTTACTAAATTAAATTTAATCAAAATACTCTTGATGACATTAAAATAATAGTTATTTTTGATGCCCCAACTTCTAAATATCCAAACCTGACCCTGAACTCAGACGCATTGCTAGACCAAGGTTTGACCCCGGGCACAAACATGACGCAGAGCATACACTCAACCACCCCTAACTCGACCTGTACTCGAACTCGAAACCAACCCCGACCCCAAACCTGTCTTTGGACGTGAACACCAGACCTAAACTTGAACCGGACATGTACCCAAACCCGACCTTGGACTGAGATACAAACCCAAACTCGACATGGACTTGACCCTGGACCTTGGACTTTGACCCTGGGCCCTAGACCCATATCCAGATCTAACTTAAGACCTTGACGTCGACACCTCGGACTTAACCCTAGACCACACACCTAGACCTCGAATTCGAGGTGAAGGTGGTGGTGGTTTGCTATTAATGGTGGTGACGAGTTAAGACAGTTAGGAATGAAAAATATTGTCAAATATTAAGAAATAACAAATCCTACAACAGTGAAATTAGGCAGTCCCAATATTGGAATAAGTATTACTAAGTAATGGTCATTCCATTCGTGTGTTTCATTAATATCAATATATAATTAGGTATTTAATGCAAACTAACACAACACAATGAGGATTGCTCACCAAAAGCATCCTTCAAAAAAAAAAAATACAAGAGTATCAACTAAATTACCTAACTTTCAATCCCCACTAGGTTATTTCCAAACAAAACCCGAGCCAAATACCCACTGAATAGCATTCTTGTAGGCTTGCAAATGAGAAGTGTTGGAACACCTAAAACTTCAAAACATGTACTATGATATCAAACCAATATTAGGGTCCATAGAACCTACACAATAGCTAACAGCACGATGGTACTTAGCTCAAGCGGAAACACAAGAACAGTATAGTGTGTAAACATGAGCAATATTCAGTCTTATATGGAAAATCACCAATCTCCCATTGCAAAAGCAATGAACATCAAACCACATAATTAACAACATTAAGGACAGAACTGGTGATCCGATGAAATGCTTATCAATCATCACAAACTATAGATATTATACCTGCTTGGCTTTGTAACCCAAGCGGCGGGCCTTATCAGGGCGTGTGGGCCTAGTGACTCGCACAATGGAAGGAAGCTGGCGGTACTCCCAGCACCTCACCCTCAGCAAAAACCTCATCACATCCGATTGCTTCTTCCTCCATAGCTCCGAGACATAGGTGTAAGCCCCTAATGTCACCCCCAAATACAATAAGAAATTTCAGAACCAAAATCCAAATATCAACGCAGATGTATATGTATATGAATATGAATATATCCCCCCAGTGCTCATGTTAATGTTCGTGCCTGCATATGTATATGTTTTTTGCGTGTGCTGAATCAACAAAAGCTAACAAATAGAACCCAAAATAAAAACCAAGCGTGAATCACAGAGTAACTTTATGGATGACAGGTTCCCAGACTCTCAAAAGTCTTACCATCACAAATAATGCACACACACAAACACCCCCATACACTGTTAATGCGACAACAACTAACAAAATCGGAATCACACCTAAGCAAATGCTATAACAAAAAAATCTTATGCCATTATCTCCCCCAAACCATACCAAATTCAAATACCCATCAGCGAGAGTCAACAAGAAAAACAAATCCCTTCTGCCTCGCATCAACATGAAACTATGAAACGAAGGATTTACTGTACACGAAATACACAAACAATCGTACAAAATTTACATGATATCATGCATACATGTGAAAAAATAGGGTTAACAGAGAAGAGAACAGTAGATCTAAGAAAGGCATACCCATTCTCCCTGATTTGGTGGTAGTCTGTGAACCTCCGGCTGAGAAGATCAGACAATTAGGGTTTTAGCGAGTGGAAGATGAGCAATGAGTTTATATTGCACTATTAACTGGGCTTTAGTGGATTTGGGCTCAGCCTCATTGCATGGGCTGTTTGTCGGCCTTTTTCATTGGATCGGGAGGAAAGCCTTTTAAATTTTTTGTTTTTCGGTCCACAATTATAATTAAAGTTGTCAATGAATCGTCTAGTCTAGTGTAGGATTTGTGTGCGATCAAAATCATGTTGTGCTAACAGCTGTTCAATTCATAGTTGATCAATTTATAATTATGTATAGTCTGATTTGTGTTGTGTTTTCTCGAGTTCACGCTGATTCATTTATTCGATAAGTCTAATAAGTCAACCTATTTTCCTCTAAGAACCCACTAACAGAATCTAAAATCCGCTAATGTAGAGTTATATTCTTGGTTCATGTGTAAAATTACCAAGCATGTTCACAAATATCAGTACGATCCATCAACTCAACACAAATTGAGTATATGACTTTAGTGTTAATGAATTCGGGATATAAACTAGTTTTTTTTGTTTGAACAGTTGATTTATCGAAATTGTTTCCAATTATACGTCCATTTTTCAACCCATGAGAACATATCACGTGAATAATTTTTTATTCAAAATTAATACATAAGATTGATGAAAATATCGTAATCTTATTCATTTGACTAAATACAGCTTATGTGACAACTATTTTTTATTTTAATAAATAAATTATATATAAAGTGAATAAATTTTAATACAAGGGCCACATGTTAGCGCAAAACAAACGAGGTTTGATTTTAGGTACAACAAAATCAAAAAAGGATTAGGACAAGAAGGATGTTGGCGGTGGTGGGTAGCAAAGCAAAGCTCCATTCGGGTTTTCAACCTCAGCAGAAATGGAACGATGTATGCTGTGTTGCTTGGAATGAGCATAGAGAAGGAAAGAAACACCATGATTCATGATGTCACATCATGCTTATCTATGAACCTCCTATTGCCCTATCCGATTTGGATTTTGTCTAACCTTTGCGTCAAACGTTCTAAATTGAGACATTCGTAAATTCGAACACAATATTTGAATAGTAATAACAATGGACATTTACACACCTCGAATATGACTCTCAGCCTCGAACTAGACCCAAGACTAGATCCTATTGGTCGCATGGATATGGAAATGGCGATGGCGATGGCAACGGTGACGGTGATGGTGAAGGTAGGTGGTTGTTGGGAGTAAGAGTGATTGATGATAAGTAATACTATTTCATATTAAGGAAAGACTAAACTTACTACTAGTGGAATTAGACTTTTCATAATAAAGAAAATGAATTTTTGCTTACTATAAATCAAATATTAGAATGAGCATTACTTAATAATCTTTATTTTATTTGCCACCGATCAAACACAAACTTTAATGCTCAAACTTTTAAGCTTGAGATGGACTCATGTTATACATCTCTAAGTTAAAATTTGATTTAATTCTTATTATGTTTGGTACGATGAGAAAATGAAAGAATAGATAATTGGAAGAATAATTAAACCATTATATTTGGTAAGGAAGAAAAATAAGATTAAATAGAAAAGTTGATTGAAGAGTTTTCTTTTTAACTCACCAAAATCAATCATTTCAAAATTAGGAGAAAAAATTAATTATGTGTGTTAAAATATATGTTATTTGTCTATATATCCTTTAATATATATACATTTATTATATTTATAAATTATATATTATATTTAGATATAATTGTAAAATATATATTTATACTTTTTTCTAAAATAAATAAATAAAAATTCTTTTTTACTTTTTTATCTCTCTTACCAAACAAACACAAAGGAAGGAAATAAAGATTTATCCTTTAAAAATTAGAAAAATATATCTTTCTCACTTTCCACCATTCCATTTTTTCATCCACCCTCACAAATGGATCATTAGAGTCAATTTTTGGGTTGAAATCTAGATTTTAATCCTTGTTAAATTGATTTCAACATGAGTTTACTTAAGTTGGAAATCGAATTTACTAATTTTTGGTTGGGTCCCAATTTTGAGACTCTGATATAAATATTAGTAATATTTCTAAAATTAACATCGAATTTTGTATCTAAGTTTAACTCACATATTGAATTTTTTTATTTTATTTTAATATTGGAGAATTTAGATTGGACTTGAGATAAGTTTGGATTAACCCGTCCAAGATGCACTCTTAATTTTTTTTGGGCCTTAGATACAAATATAAAAGAATAGAAGGGTTTTTGTGCAAATAACCACTTTCAGAATTAGTTTGAAACTACGCTAAGTTCCAACTTCCATCCTATCCATAAATTATCCTCGAAACAATTGCCGAAATCAGTGTAAAATCCGGGAAGAGAGACGAAAGAGAGAGAGAGAGCGGGATAAGGGCATGAAGAGGTCGTTTGGCGGTGGCAGAGGAATGGGTGGCGGCAGTGGTGGAGGAGGTGGCAGCATGTTAAAGATAGTCCAAAGGGCCGTGAGGACTGGCGTTGGTAGTGGTGGTGCAGCCCCAGAGTCCTTTTCTCATTCAACCACCACCGCCACCGCCACCACGACCAACACTTCTAAACCAAGACCCACTTACAAGCCAAATACTTCAAACGTTCCTTCACTGTCCTCTTCAACTAGTTCAACACCTTTTTCTTCATTCAACCTTCCAATATCCGCCACCTCCACCGGACCCACTTGGCCTTCTTGTTCATCCCCTACCTATAGTAATGATGAGTTTGATTGGGAGTGTGTTGATGGAATTGAAGATGAAAGGGCAATTGGGTTTTATGATGATTTTGTTTTTGGGACTGTTCCATCTGAGGATGAAGTTCAACGTGCAATCTCTGCTCTTCAACAGTAACTTTTCCAATCGCTTTGTTTCAATTAACTTGTATTTGCGTTCTTGCGTTATTGGGTTATTTGCATTATCTTTAGTGATTTTTTGAATATTATGAGTGGGTGATATGGAATTTTATTTGATTTATCTCTATTTCATAGACTTATTTGTTGTTGGATAGAGGAGATTGCTTATTCGATCATTGATCATGGTATTGCTGAATTGATAGTTAGTTTTTTTTTTTTTTTTTTTTATTTCCACTTTTCTGGTTTTAATGTTAGGATGAAGGATATAACAAAATCATGAAGCTAGAATACGAAAAAATTAGGCAAGAAAGCACTAAAATTAGACTAGAATCATCAATGGCATGGTTGCTACCCTGCCACGTATTTGTTTGTTAGCACTATAACGAAGTGAAGGTTGGTTAAAGCTAGAAAGCTGTAGTCGGTCAAAATTATTATTTAGTGTTGAATAATCGCTATAATTATGATGAGTGGAACCTGTTTGAGGTTAAGCATCACTTAATGTTGTTGTTATTGTAATCATGTAGATAATGACAATGGGGTATCAATGCCTCAACTTTGCCCAACTAATATTTGTCAACAAATGAGTAAATGGTGGCCATTGTTTTCTCAAGTTTGATGCATTTGTCATTTATTTACGAATGATGAATTGATGATAGAGTGTGATGCTGATGTTGATAACGAATTTGGGGGTCAAAATTAAAATACTCTACTTAAAGTTTGATGTCATCTTCTCTGATTTTCTATTTATACTCAGCTTAGTTGTCACTTTTTCTAATATATTTTGTAAGTTCGTAAGTGCTATAAGGCTCAGTAAATTTGAAAATTGAGAAAGAATCTCTCAGGTTTAGTGACTGCAAGATAAAATGAAGTCCAATAAACCTGCAATTCAGAACTTCATTTAGCTATTCAATTTATTCCTAATCACATGTTTGTTGAATTCTAATTCTTCAGAAACAGGCAATTTTGGCTAAACCAAATTTATGCGGTTCACTATCACAAACTGAACCCTGACATTTCGTTCTTGATATTTTTTCAACCCCCACCCTCATTCAAAAAAAAAAAAATTCCAACAAAGAAAAATAAAGAACAAGAAAAAGAGGGGGTGGGAATTAGTACTGGTAGCTAATTGCAAGCTATCTAAGACATAATCTGGAGCTGATTGCAAGCTATAAAAGATGAAATGCCTGGAGATTTAAAATTTGGTTCAAGTAATCAAGTACTGTATCACTATAGCTCTACAGGTCTTGCTAATTTTCAAGACAGATGCAGGCAGCATATTTAGAATTCAGGTGCTTGATGTAGTAGGGGGGTTTCCTCTCGACTAAGTGCAGGCTTTGCCTCCTTTATATCTAATCCTATAAATAGCTGTAGCTAAAGGGATCTGTTGTTATTAGAGAGTGTGGGATGGACGGATGGGTAGTTTCTTCCACAAACTACCACATGCCTTACTCAAATATCTAGGTTGTATGGTTTTACTGATGCATGATCTGACTGACTTACAATTTTCAATGGGTTAGATGACCAGGAGCCGGTTACAAACTTACAATTTGAATACAAGATTTCTCATTTGCTGATTTTCATTCAAGCTGTTGCTCAATGCTAATTTTGTTTGATCATCATCTTTTCACATTTCACAATATCTTGCAATTTTTCACTCCCAACTGAACTAATGTTGCCTCTTTTTTGTGAATGGTTTTGTGGTTTCAGAGTCCTTGATCCAGCCTCATTTTCACAGTTCATGAAGGATAGACTTGCTTATAACTCAAATAAGGATGTTGGAGATCAAGCTAGTTGTCCAACCGGTACCATACAAAGAGTCACTTCTGTTGGATCTGACCTGGATTGGATTGAGCCCTCACTGCATCTATGTAATTCACAAATATTGCAGTCCCACGGATCTGAAAGAGTTTATGACGCTTTCCATTTATTGCAGACTGAGCCTTCTATCCAGGTGCTTTTTAGTATTTACTCTGATAATTCCCACCAGGGGTTTAAACTTTAGAATTAGTTGACGACAAAAAATGAAGTTACTTTTTTCCTGTCCAATTTTTTTTTACTAATCTATCAATATTTCTGAGAGACCTGGAGTTCTGATACAGAAAAGGTTGAAGTTAGCTTGAATTTGATAATGACATCAAAAGTAAAATAGTATCCCTTTGATCTCCAAAATAGACAGAAAGAAAGTATTTATGAGATTAAGATGATAGATATGCATTTTGAAAATGATCAAATGTGCACATATTAATTTCTCTTTTTGGAAAAGTGAAGGTAAAATTGGTATTGCTATAATTTGGTTTTTAATTTTATTGGTTTTATTTGCATGTTATCATGAATTAAGAATTGCGTTTTCCCCTTGATTTATGTAGAGAATGGTAATATCATTATCATCAGATAAAGCTGTTTGGGATGCTGTTTTGAACAATGAGGTGGTTCGGGAGCTTAGAGAGACACTCAATGAAGGTATATGAGTTAAGATTATGCTAATGATGTGTTTAGTACTTGTCAACATATCTGTTGACATTTTATTGTCTTAAGGTATTATTACTATGGTGGTTGCCGAGTAATAATAGTGGAATTCACCTATTTCTTATGCCAAATCTGTATTTGCCGAACACATGAAGCAACAATGGAAAAGAATTCCATGATTGAAATGTAAATTTATTCAGTTCAAAGTCTTAGCTGCTTGAGTTTGAAAGAAGCATCTGTAGGTTTTGAATAACACCATGGTAGCTGTTTGATTAAGTTTAGAACAGTTTTGTCACTAAATTGACTGAAAAGTGATATGACAAGAGTTGGTGTAGGAGATATACCGAGTCATTGTTACTGTGTTTGACCACCCTGTAAATATGGTTAATGAGCAGCTGTGATATCAAGAAAATATGTATATAAGCAACGTTATCTACTTTTCTGCCAACATTGATATTTTGTGAGAGAAATGGGAACTTCATACTGTTAGCTTACTGGAAGAAGGAAACTTTGCACTAACTAAATTGCTATTTCATATTTTAACCACTACACTTGATATTTACTTATGTTATAGGCACTTGTGAGACTGTCAATGAGAGACAGATTGTGAGAATGTAATTTGGTCCAGTTGATGTATTTGTTGATTTTGGTCATTGGGATCTTTTCCTAAACGCATGCAAGTACACTTTTAACAAAGAAAGGGACTTCAGGATCAGAAGTCAACACCCATTACAGCACCCAAACATGTAGAATTAAACAACCTAGCTTTTAGAGGTATGGAGGACCTTAAGGACTTGAAATAACCATACTAAACCAAAAGGACCTGATTTTTGATGGTATAGAATAGCCTTTGGAGCCCCTTGGTTGTGTGTGTCCATGTTTATTTGCCACACAAACCATCAACGCAAGCAAAAACTTTGGTGGGTTGTCTCGCTTTGATTAGTAACTGGTTCATCTTCGAAAAGAAAATATCAAATACATACACCTGGGTCTATTTTAATTTGGTCGCTTAATATATTTCTGATTCATGCAGCTGACAACAATGTTCTCGAGGGTTCAGATGAGGGTCCTGATGGCTCCAATGCAGCAACGGACATACTAAGTTGGATCTTTGTCAACACTAAGGCAAAAATCGTGGAAGTAATTGAGAGAATTACGAAGCTGGTAAATGAGTTGTTTCAGCCTCCTGACAGTGAGAAGACAGTAGCAGCAGCCACAGATCCATTCAAGGAAACACTAAGAACTTCTTTCCTACTCTCAGTTGTGGTCCTCTTGATTGTGGTTGTTACTCGAGCCCATAGGGCTTGATCATTATTCGACGACATGACAGAGGGTGTCTCCCCTCACAGACTTGCAAGGGCGGTAGCTTTCCCACCATCTTGTAGGTTGAGTTGTTTTTCGCTACAGAAATGTATATGTTGACATGGCTGGTTTTGTGTACAGGGAACATAGTTGTACTTCATAAAGTCTTGTTTGGTTGCTAGCTATGGAAGTCTTGTATGGAAGGTTATGGGGGCATTGGAAAGTGTTAAAACGTGTATAAAATTGTTGGAACTCGATACTTTTTAGATGCTTATTAGTATCAAGTTTCTAGAATACAGTAGTAAGAACTGACCTCTTGATTATGACTCATACAAGTTAAAGGTTAAATTCATATCTGATTATATTTCGTGTCACGTTATTGTATTCATTTGATTGTGTTTGGTACTTATTGTGTCTACTTTTTGTAGCTCGTGCCATATTAAAATTGGTCAAAACATGATCCATTTAGTCAACTTGATTAAGATCCAGATTCAGTAAGTTAATTCCTGATAGATTCTTACTTGAAAATTATTCCATTGGAACCTTAACAGTCAGAGACCAAAAACAGAGAACATAAGAAACAAAGTAGATTGCAAGCTTAAATCAACTTGTATTTACATGAGATTTGTAGAACAGGAATGTGAATACCAACCTATGTTCAGAGTAAGTGGGGCTAGCAAGTTGGCATTGACATGTATCTACATATTTACACAAAAATGTGCACCAATCAGATTTACATTACTACTAGATATAGACCATGTTAGCTTCTCTCCTAGATGATAAGGTCACCCCTACACAATTACATTACCAAAAGTTCTACTATGTCAGCAGCTGCTCTCCCAGATGATCAGGTCAAGCTGCTTTCAACCCAGTTGTATCCTCAGACCATGGGGTCCAAGATGGAATCGATGTCAGGTGTTAAAACAGCTCGCTTCCCGAGTTCTCCAAGCAAACAACAATGTTTATCAACGGTGTTTATCGCCACAACATCTTGAGCAAACATACAGTCAGAGCCAGGTGATACCTGCAAGTGATTTTATGCTATTATATAAGTAAACAGTGTATTCTTAAATAACAGGTCAGTGTCTTGTGAATTGTAAAACTATGTTTTCAAGTTATTGCAAAAGGGTGTAGTCTAGTCGACAAATTACTTCTCCAAAAAATTTGATAATTCTAATACGAACTGCAACAATTTTGATCCTTGCAGCTTGTATACGATAATGAGGTTATCGGGGTGATCTTCATGTCTTACAGATCAGAACTGAATGTAACAGAATAAATTTGGCACTTTATATGACCCCAGTACTGCAGTAAACCAAAAGCGATGGGTCAACAGTACCAAAAATGTGATACTCCTAGATTGCAGAATATATGCTCCACAGTTCAAATGAAGGAGAACAAATTTCAAGTAAATGTTACTTTAGATAATAAACCTCAGGGTCAAAAGCAATTGCTATAGAAACCTTTTGTCTATAGCACAAGGCTACCTCAACGTATACTAAAATGTTGATGGTCTTCACCATGATCAACTTTAAATTTTATCTACTCTACTAACACATGATTATCATGCATTTAAAAAGCAGGATAAAAAATAAAAAATAGAAATGCTGAGGCCTAAAGAAAGGTGAAGATATGACTCACATCATAGAGGGTTTCTCCAAGCTTAAATTTGATTGCTCCGCTTTTGTAAACCAACATTTTGCCCATGTAGCCCCCGGGCAACTCCTCCAAACTGCAGCCCTTGCTTGAAGCTGATTCATTCCCTGTAGATATGGAGTTCCCAACTATCTCCTTCCCTTTTGTATAAGCTGAAGCACCTGAATCCCTAGAAGATATGATGCTGCCAGCAATCTCTTTCCCTTTTGCTCTAGCTGAACCAACTGTTCCCCCCAATGACACTGAGCTCTCAGCTATCTCCTTCCCCTTTGCACTGGGTGAAACACGCTCACTTCCTGATAGTTTCAAGCCTTCAGCTCTCTCTTTCCCATGTCCACTAGCTGCTCGCTTGACTGAGGGAAGATTGGGAGGAAGCTGAAGAAAAAGCATTTGTGTATCCTCGTTGTCCTCCTGCCATCAATATTAGTACATTTTCAAAGCAAATATATTTCACCCAACTATTCCATAATATCTTGTAATTCTATAAATCAGATTACCAACCAGCAGCCCAAGCTCTGATGCGGAATGTACAGTGCTCTCATCATACTCATAATTTGCTGCAGCCTTCCCAAATTCTGCTTCATCAAGAAGTTCTAGAGGAAAAAACAGCGCAAGTGGTATTCAAAATCACATATCAAGAATGGCATAATCATGGCGGCACCTTTTAATCTTTTAAAGGCGTAGAACTCACCATCACTAAATAGTACTTGGAAACAGAGACACTTTACTAAAATTAGTGAAATTCTTTCCAAAAAAAAATAGTGAAACTATTTCCAGGCCTTCAAAAATTTATCAGATTCCCCCCCCCCCAAAAAAAAAAAAATCTTTTCTCATAGCTGGCTCTAACACAAGGCCACCAAAGCCGTCACTTTAGGCCCCACCCCACGATGAGGGTCTACTATTATGTGTGTCAATAGTACAAGTTAGATAAGTCACTGAAAGACAACCACATTTAGGGGCTGTTTGTTTCGAGTATAAGATTTAGGTGGTATAAGATTTTATATCCATTCCACTCCGATCCAATAGTATATTATACCCGGTCTTAAATTATAATCCCATCCTTCCCCTTGTTTGTTTGTCACAAACATTATCTGTGTAATACCTACTTAAAAAAGTCAACAAGATGCATTGAGAACATACCTGGGTCTCCAGAGTATGGCCTCCTCAAAGGAAGAGTTGTGGGGTAGTAACTATGATGGTAATCCTGAATTTGCATAAAAAAATAGATCGTCAATGTGTGTGTGTGTGTGTGAGTGTGAGAGAGAGAGAAGCATGGCAAAGATTTCTTACCCATGGTTCTCTGTGTTTTTTCTTTTTCTTCTTGTCAGATGATGCCCTGGCAGTCTTTACAAAACTTTCACTGGTTCCATCTGTTCGAGCAGTTGAAGGCCAAGAAATGAGGTTTTGTTCCGGAGCAGAATCTTTCAAGCCCGAGTCACTACTTTTATCAGCATTCCCTTCTCTAGGTTTGCCATATGTTCTTATGGAAGTTGATGATGCAACACTAGGACCAAATACCACATGCACCGAAGCTACAAGTTTGAACACCAAGCATGAGCCGCTAATGTAATAACAAGGGTGATCCTCGGAAAAGACAGATATGGAAAGAGAAACAATATGCTTGAAAAACATAGAAAGTTGATGTAAGAACACTAGCTGGAGATAATATATCATTATAGTTGAGACATCAATATCTAAGTTCAGTGCAACAGAAAATTACACATCTTCTCAACTTTAGGTCTTGGTCTCCCCAGATCCTGTGTATGTCAAACAAGAAAAAACTCAATGTTAAATTCAGAAACATCCATTGAATTGTCTAGATGGTTTTCAAATGGCATATTTAATTGTGGTAATAATAAACAGCAACAAAAAATTGTGGCAATAATATTACGTCATTCTTCTCTTTTATTTTTCGTCATTGGCTAAGCAATTGTACCCTGTTTCATCCCACTTGATACCACAGACCACAACTCCAAAAGAGCGGGAGACGACTATGGTTATTTAATGCTCTATTATGCATACTATAAGCCGTACTAGAGACGCCGACCACTGCACGCCATAACAAGTTAATAAGAGACAGGCTTCCCATTTCAGCATGTAAGTGAACAAATTTCTAGAATCACCCACTCTAACAATGAATTTTCAAAGGTTTACTCCGGCCATGATACAGAAACTAAGCAAAAGCTTTCTTCAGGAGTTGAGAAAAATTTATAGCAATTCCAAATGTGATTGATGCCGTCCATACAACACTAAAAAAGTTAAGCAACTGAGATAACAAAAATTAGTCCATTTGGGTTGCTAGACAAATGAGTAAGTACAATCAGTTGTAAAGTTGCATTAGGCCAGAGTTGATATAAGGTTTATCACTAACCCTCTTTAAGGATCCACATAATGCAAATATTGGTTGTTGCCTTGCTGGAAAATTGAACAAACATTTACTCCTAAATTTGAGACAATCTTACAAGGCAAAATTGACTACCAAAATAAAAATAAAAATAAAAATTAAATGTTTTTTTCTTTTTCAATTGCTGTGAAAAACAAAAATATAAAATGACATCCAAACAGTAACCCACTATTTCTCTCACCAAGTCAAAGAAGAGGTTATTAATATGATTAAATGCAACCCAAAGCCAAACGCAAACACACGCTAACCCCAAGATAGCTTAAGTGGTAATAGGAAAATCTAGACGTCTTAAGCATCGATAACTTCTTAGGGCCAGTCGAGAAACAAATTCATTCTCCCTAAATACCGTAAAATTCCAGCATGCCTGGTTGACCTCTGCCTTTTGAACTAAAAAAAAAAACACACACACACACACTAGAATAATAAAATGGTTACAAACCAAACCGAAGTGCCAAACAACCGGCTCCTAGCTCAAATGGTTTGACGAAACCGAGAATGTTTAAAAGGTCACATGTTCAAATAATCTTCTACAGCAATATGCTCAGAGAGAGAGAGAGAGAGAGAGAGATTATTATTAACCTTGACTCGTCGGAGGAGAGCCTGAGTAGCATCATCAGTGGGACCACCATCATCATCAGCTTCAACATCACTGAAAATATCAGTAAAATAAAACAATTATCGAATTTATTTTTAAGAAAAAAAATAAATGAAAACAAACAGAGAATTACGTTTTGGGAAGAGAGGGTTTCGCTGTCCGGCGAGGAGGTCCTTTGGGGGCAAACCTAACCTACCAGAAAAATGGACCACAAAGTTAGGGTTTTGTTTCAAATTAACGTAAATCTAAAGGACATGAAATAAAACGAAGCAAGACCCAAAAAGAAAGAATAAGGATAAAAAATGAAAGGTAAATAAATAACTATTAACCTTTCTGGGAGCAGAAGAGGGCGGATCTGAATCCATGGGGGTTGTTTATGTAAATTAGCAAAAAATTAGAGCCTCTGAATGCAATCGGATCTGGAAAATCTAGGGCTTTGAGTTGAAGAAGATGATAACCAAAAAACTAACAGAGAGAGATTCGAAATCGAGACCTCAAGGATAATTTTCAGAGGTTCTGCCACAGATCCAAGAGGGTGGTTTTATTGGCTCTCCCATTATTATTTACTTAACTAATTCAGACGATTGGGACATGGTGACTTCTCAGCTGTCGTGTAAATATTAAGTGAAACAGTGCCGCTATGTGTGTGTCTAGAATGCGTAAAATTCTTCTGTTATACTTTTATCAAATAATAATATTACGTGACAATAATAACGTGGTATCACTGTTATACTCAATATTTTTTTCTTGTCACCCTAAATAAATATTCATGAGTTTTCTACTGTACTCAAAAAAGAAAAAATTGGTACATCCTTATGTAAAAAATTGCAAATGAAATTATTTCTAAAAAGATGTAAATTAGAAAAGATTGGTCAATGAAATATGAACCGGAGACTGAATTTTGATACATCCTAGAACAATATATTTTTGTTACCATGAGATATATTGGCAACCACAGATCATTTGATCGGAATAAAATTTAAAATAGGTATACTTGACAATATGAATCATTTGAAAAATAAATGAATTCGTTTTATAACGAATCTTTTACAAGATCGATTCGGATTGACTCTGGTTTGTTTAGAA
The DNA here is from genome assembly GCA_963454935.2 of Ilex paraguariensis. NCBI lineage: Eukaryota > Viridiplantae > Streptophyta > Magnoliopsida > Aquifoliales > Aquifoliaceae > Ilex > Ilex paraguariensis. The sequence continues at coordinate 475,826 of CAUOFW020000692.1, read as the reverse complement.
AATGTAGTTCGAGGAACTATATGTGGAGCAATTAAGCATAAATTTATACCAATTTATCAGAATTTGGTAACTTCAACTCTATTAACAACCAAAAGTAATAAGTTTTTTGATCGTAAAATACCCTATAAAAAATTATAAAAACACCCTTTAAGTAATTAAATTTTAGAGTTGCGGCACCAAAAACTTTTGGGGGTACTTTAATCAATTGCAAATATTCATTACAACAGTAATATTGTATCATATAAAGGACATGATTTTACAATTTAATAAGAAATAATCAAATAACTAGTGAAACTCGTTATTTTACATAAAATAATTATTATATTACATGGGTGTATAATAATTGCAAACACGTTATTTTACAAGAAATATTTATTTTGTTACATGACGAATAATTATTGAATTTGATAAAATTTATTTATTAACTTGTCATTTTTTATTAAATAGTAACACTATAAAAAAGTGATCATGTAACATCACCTAAATATTTTCTCATATACCCAATTTATAAATAATTTTTTTTTGCAATACATTGCTAATTTTATCCAGTTAAAAGATCTCAAGACCCACAATGACAAGCAATTTGTTTTGATGCTTGATACTCGAACCAAAATTTTCAAAATCTTTTTTATTTTTAATAAAATAACTCATTACTTCAATTTTGATTGACATTTATGAAAAATTGGGTCACTTAATTTTTTTTTTATTTCTCAGTCGATCTAACTTTGAGAAATATATATTTTTTTATAACAAAATAATGTCCAAAATAACGGTCGAGATTGATTTAATCTTCGTCTATTTTGATCTAATGGTATAAAATTCATCTCAAACATTTTTTTCCGCCCAAAAACATTAACTTCTCTTGACACTTAAATCAACACACTTCTCAATGTCAAACATTCTCGTCAATTCACACCTACTTCTCTGTTCATTTTAATTTTTAATTACATCATTAAAAAATTTAATTATTATTTAAAATATAAAGATTACAAAATCAATTCAAGTTTTGATATTATATAAAATCTTTGAACAAGGAGGTATTACTAGTTGTTACATATCGGTGATGGCAGCATTGTAGTAAAACATAGTCATAACTACGAAGTCTTTTGACTATTTCGTATTTCTAGAAAAGTTGGCACGTCTCATAAGCATAATATAAAATTAACAAAATTTTACTTACTTTTAACAGACTCAAAACATAAATAATTTTTTTTTTATCACTGTTGCAAAGTTTAGCAGGGAAGGGCTAGTAAAGTTCGAACTCGTGACCTATCAGCGAGCTGTAATGCCACTAGGCCACCGCTAACTTCCCGAAACATAAGTTAACCCATTGCACTTATCAAACAAAAAATTAGGCACAAACTCAACACAGTAAAGATCCAATTTCATAACAGATTGTGAATGAGTTGAGCAAACTTTTGATACACCACGACTTGAACCCAACACCACCCGACTCGATGAAATCTTATAAAATGCATACCACCTTTAGGAGTACTATTCTGCTCACTGCACTCCATCATGGGTTTCATCATCCTTTAAGGCCAGAACATAGTAGTCTTCCATTGTAATTGCCAGGTAAATCATCCCCAAATTTTCCAGGTGACTATTGATCACCTTGCAATACATTTGGATAAACCACAAAGAGTACAAGGCAATTTAAGCCTTGTCAAGGATAGTTTCACTGAACTGGCACTGGCTTCCTACCTTGGCTTCTAAAACTGAACAGGTAGTTAGTCCCCTCACAGATAGGTTGCTAAACAAGCAGGATAAAGAGAACACGAAGCTGCACTTCAAAGATCAAACCAACCTTTTGGGAACAGTTGAAATAGCCGGCAAGGAGCAAAATGCCTTGTCGCCGATATAGCTGTGCACTCGTGATCAGATGTCCATTGGAAAGAGCAAGGGGTGTCCAAAAGGGCCAAATACAGTATAAGGATCAAAGAGATGCATGCATAAATACTATTAGCTAGCAAAAAAAATCAAAAGCACAGAGTGACCTACAATTGCAATATAACTTTGGTAAAAGAACACAAACCTATTAAAACAGTACTAACCTAAACAACATCAATACTATGCAGTAACATAGGTGTAAGCCAAACAATCCCCTCACACCAAAATGGGGAAGAAAATCAGTCACACTAGAATGTGGAATGCAGTGATACTAAATGTGGTAGAATGCAGAAATGATGTAAGCTGGTGCTAATACTACCAATACCATCCAAAATACAGTAAATTCCCTGTGGCAGGTAATGCAAGCAAATACCAACCTACAGGATATCAAAACCAGCAATCAGATGCATTCATTAGAAAATTAATGTCCATATATTTGTACAAATTCCACTAAACTACACATTCAACCTACAGGATATCTTTGGCAACTTGGTTGACAAAATGCAAAATGATTGAAACTAAAGATATTAATAGTGTTCATACTAGGACACCCCAATTGACTAAAAACATGCAGTTATAACTTACAATAGCAAATATGTCTCCCCTGCGACCACAGTAAACCAAAAATAGATAAGTAAGAGCTCAAGAAAAAACCACTTTAATAGTTGAATCCTTTGATGTTCCCTTTGTTAAGGACCCATGCAGATGGCACAACACTGCCACCATGTAGACTTTTACTCTACAAAAACTAAAGCTTAAAACAGTAGATAAAGGGCGACTGCAGGGGGCTCCAACCACTACCAAATTTATGCAGTTTTACCCCCACATGCAGAGCTCACAATGAAGCAACTTACCACAATGCGAAGGCCCACCATCAAAATAAGGTCAGGTAATGTGTTGAAACTAATTTATATGACACCTGATGATCTACCAGACAATGCAACTTCTGGAGTGAAGCAGTGCAAAACCAGATAAATATAAATGACCAAACAGTCCTATGCTGAATCATAAGCTTCCACAACAAAGAAGCACAACAATGCAAATGCATACACTAATGTGAACCATTCATCAAAGGGCAAAGGATTGTATGTTCAGTAGTTCACATGTTGTGGACTTGTGATGGGTTCAGTACCAAATCATACAGCTGAAACAATCACTGCTTCCAAACAATTCACGTCTCCGCAAACCCTGATCCTCAATCCCATACAAAGACCCAACCAACACCAATGCAAGCTTAAAAAATGGCCAATATAGTATGCTACAAAGCATCCAGGTATTATCGCGCGCTCGCGCGTGGGGGGGGGGGGCAGTAACAACCTTTCATCTTATTGTTCAAAACATGTTTCAGAGCATGAGGAACAACTAACAGTTATCAATCCAGTTCTTTGAGAAAATTGTAGAGAAGGCGGGGAAAAATCTTAATGAAGGTAAGTTAGTTGCAAAAAAGCCAAAAACCATTAAATCCAATCAGATAGTATGATAAAATTTATTGGGATAATCTGCAACGAATAGGACCAAAAGCAAGAAATTTTCTCTTCGAAAGGAAGAAAGATATCACGACAGCCATCAAAGCAGAAGGCCATCAGAATCATATCATCATATCAGTGTCAGTATACCAAGTTAAGGTCATGTGGAATAAAATCTAAAACCTCAAAAGCAACTTTAAGGGGTCAAAAGGGTTTGTAACTGAAATTTGAGGAAAAAAAAGCCGCAGGATATCTAAGATCACAATACGAATACAAGTTGTCCCAGAAGATCTTTAGAATATACTACCAGGCATACAAAAAATATGTCCACATCCAGCACGGGACCATTGAAACGTTGATCGAAGGTATGCAAATGTGGTATTGTGAAAGCTAGAGTGCACAACACCATGCTGTAGAACATTTATGTGTATAGTAAATGTCCATGGACAACTAATGTTATGAACACGAAAACCTATACTGTCATTCCCACCCATTCTTCACTCCCTTTTCTTTTTTCCCCTCTTTTCTTTTTTATTTATTCCTCTTTTTTGGTGGGCTGCGGAGAGGGTAGAAGTCTTTCTTACAGACGTGCATCGTAGAACACTATCTCACACTTAAATGTTATAATACCAACTGCAATTTACTATTAACTGTAATGAGAATTTTTCCTCTTGTTTGTGGGAATCCTAGAAACATGTTCTTATTTTTCGAACTAGCCTCAACTCAACCCAACAAGATATACTGGGATTTGGAGGCCATTCTTTCTAACTTTCCCTAGCGACTCTTCTAATGACTTCAAATAGCACTGCACGCCTTCTCCCTGTAATTGATCACTTAAGACCTAAGTCATCATCAAAAATCTTAATTCATCCTGGTAGTTATAGAATAAATTCAGAGTAGTCTTGTTAGACATTAATGAAGACAAAACAAGGTTCAAGGTCAGCCCAATCCAACACTGGAAAGACCAACTATTCCAACCTGAGTTTTATTACCTGCCACATGAACTGGAAAAGGCATCAGAAAAATCACAAAAAACATGTGTAAAATACACATGAATATAGATGCTAACATACTTTCTAAAAAGAAGCGGTCACCTGCTTTCTGGACGAATGTTATACAGCAAGCATCATGCAACTTCAGTACTATGGAGGCTAGAAAAACTTGGAATTGTCAGGGTTAAAGTGAGTACAACAAACTAAAAAGAAGGGAGAAAATTAGGAGACACAGTAAAGAAAACACTCAAGCAGCCCAGTAAATCAGGTCAGAAATAGAGAATGTCAGTAACTAGCCATCAAGATGCTCAAACAAACTAATAAATGACATTAGAAAATCCAGAAAATGTATACGCAGCAATAACCATCCAAGGAACAAGGAAGATGGCCATGTAAAAGTTTTGCACCAAATTTTGGGTTGAATGCATTCTCCAACTTAAGTCTGAATAAACTGAACTTTTAGCCCAACTCTCTGCAAATGTCATAACAGTAGTTAAAGAGGTGAGTCCCAAACTTCCAACAAGTAAGTCATGGCAAGAGGTAAGAAATCAGGTTGACAAGTGCTCCAAGAAATCATGCCTGTAAAATATTACAATAATAAGAAAGAAAAGGCGTTAAGATATGCAATTGTACAAAACAATAATCATAAACAACTATGCAGTGATAAACTGGACACAGTTCGTCAATGAAAAATTTTAACACAGAAATTAGAGGACAGAGGAGGTCCATCCCAAATATTGGGACACAGTGCAACTGTTAATACAGATTCTTGTATCCACGCAGAAATACTCCCATCACTGCACCATAAGGCTTACAAAACAACTCATGAGGAAAACATCATCGTAAAGTGAGCATGAGATAAATTAAGGATGAAAAGGAAAAAAGTTCATCAAGGCTAATCTATCCATAGTGCCAAATTGCATTTTGCACCAAATATGATCCACTTGAAAAACATAAAAGGTAGTGCACGAGGTTCCCACCACTAAGGAAGTATAGGGAGAATCAGTCGGTGAGATGTACGCGACCATAGCCCCAATGCAGAGAGACTATTTCTGCAATTCGGGCCCTTGGGCAATGGAGCAACCTTACCGCTCCTAACCTCGTCAACTTAAAAAAACATGCTGATTTTAAAAAAATATTGAATGAGACATTTCAAAAAATAAAAGGACTGTGAGCTTGGCAACCTTTGCAATGTCACGGAAAATTACATCAAATAGTGAGGTCCGAACTCTGAAAGATAAGATTATTCCAAGCAACCACACACAAAAATATACTAATCCAGCAATTCCTGGTTAGGACGGACAAGCAGTTGTTCTCTACAGATATCCAATATATATATATCTCATGTACTTTATAATGTGTTTAACTGTGCATGCAGTCATATTGTGACACCTACAACCAAGCAGGAAACAAGTTGCTTAAAATTGTTTTAGTCAGCATATGTTGTTTAACATGTATTGGGCGCATTTCTCCAAAATTCAACTAGACAACACCCCGATGAAAATAAGAGAAAAAAGGGAATGCAGAGTGCTAACCTTTCATACCAAAAGCAGTACTGAAAAGGATCACATCACTTCATCTCTGCCATGAACTTTTCGTACTCCATGTCGGTACCATAGCTTGTCTTCTCTGCAGATGATGCAGGTGGAGGAACTGATGGATTTGAGGCCCACGGAACATTGCTTATACTCTGTGAATGGTCCAAAGTCGACTGCGGTACAGTGGGCGGAGGAGGAGGGGCTACACCATAATAAGAAGGGTAGCTGTACGAAGATGCTGCATAAGCAGGTTGAGCAGCCAGTGGCATGGCAGTCATAGAGTTCTCATAGAGGTATGTAGGAACGGATTGAACAGATGTACTACTCTGTGATTGCACTCCGGGCGGGTAACTTTGTTGTGATTCAAGTGTCTCACCAGAAGACACAGTCTGCGATGGGACACCAGAGGAAGCTGTCTGCATCACCAAAGGATATTGAACTCCATAAGGAGGCATGGATTGACCCGGAACTGAGGCATACATGGTAGAACCCAGAGGGGGAGGAGGGTAACGGGCATAAGGGGGAGGTACAGGTGGCCCCCATGGAACCGGAGCAGCAGCATAGCTCCCAGGAGGTGTACTTCCAATGGGGCCACCTGATGCATACTGCTGGGACGGATATGCACCAACAGCCTGATTACGAGCTTGATAAGTAGGCATTGCTGGAGCAGGAGGGCCAGGAGGCACAGCAGGCTGAGGGGGCTTACCCGCCACTCTCACAGCAATAGTTCTCCCATCTAGGCGATGGCCATTCATGCTAGCAATAGCATTATTGGCCATTTGGATATCAGCATACTTCACAAAACCATAACCTTTGCTCAATCCATTTATTCGATCCTTAATCACTTTAGCCATCACAATTTCACCAAAAGGTGCAAACAATTGAATCAAACCATCATCTTCAAGAGTGGGCGGCAGGTACCCAATATACAAATTCGTATCATCATATTCCTTGGGCTTGGCTGCTGTTGAACCTAAGCCAGGTGTCGAGGTAACCCCAGCAGCATTCCCGCTGGCCCAAGGAGGATTGCTTCCGGAACTGCAAGCACCAAGAGCCAGTGTTCCAGAGTTTTGCTTGGTCAACGACTCAGGTACCGTGCCTCCTAACTCTGCCAAAAAATTTTGATACTCATCATCCATTTTCTTGCCTGTGGTTCCCTTCACTGGACAGTCAATGGTGGGATGTCCACCATCACCACAAATCCTACAAAGAACATCACTCTTAAAAGTCGAAGTACGAGAAGGACAAGCATACTGCCGATGCCCTTGTTCACCACATAACCTACAGAACTCCTCATCTCTTATAGTTCCATTGAGAGCAGCAAGTTCCATAAGCTGTTGCCTCTTATGCTCATTAAGCACTTCATCAACTGGCTGTAACAGCTTCTCCACCATCCCTGCCGCAGCATCAAGTGCTTCTTGAGTCTCAGCTTCCACCAGCACATGCAAATCCTCATTCTCACTCGGATCAAACTTCAAATCCTTTTTTTGCTGCAACCTACCTTCTTTCACAGACCCTTTACCCCGAATCACAATTTTTGCCCCGGTCTCTCTTTCCATCCTCTTCTGGGTATTCCCTCTTGGCCCAATAATAAGTCCAATAAAATTGTAACCAGGGTACTCTTTCATCGGAATATAAAGCTTCTTGTGAAGCTTTGGAGGCCGATAATCAGCCGGTGGCTTAAAAGCCGGATTTTTCTTCAAAATTTGCGATATAATTTCTTGCCTTTCCTTATTCAATCTTTCACGGGCACGATATTCTCTAGTATTTACCCTAACTCCGAGATTGTCATATATAGGTTCGGGTGAAGGTGATCGAGCACCTTCCGGGCGGTCATCTAAAGGCAACCCAGATTGCAATTTTCTACTAATTTCCAATAACCTACTATTCAATGCTTGAACCTCAGGATCAAATTCTATACCTACAGTAAATTCTCTCATGAAATCGGGCAACTGAATAACAGGAGTCGGCTCAGCGTCCGCCCACCGTGACTTCCTCTTCCGTCCTGTCCCACTGCCTTCACTACCGGTCCCGTCGGTGGTCGCTTCGCTAGGATGTGGATCCCAACGACTTCTGCGCCGTCTCCTGCTGGTTGTTTCCTCTTCTCCGCCCGAGTAGTCCCTGTCGGTGCCACTGTGAGTGTTCGTCACGCCGTTTTCAGCCACCAACGGCTTGAGAATCTCCAGTTTCGAGGACTTATTATCGGTCTGAACACCTTCCGATGACTTCTCTCCGGTTGGTGTATTGTCCACCGAAACTTGTGCTTGTGACATCGAAGCTTCGTTCTGAGAGTTTGATTCTTGGGTTTCTGAGGGTTCTTTATATACGAAGAATCTAGGGTTTGTTCGGACTGGTTTTGAACATAGGAATCTAGGGTTTGGGATGGATTTTGATCATAAGAATCGTGAAAGGAAGCGTCCAGGGTTTGTGGAGGGTACTGCTTATAGGAATCTGGGGTTTGTGAGGAGTATTGAGCTGAATTTTCCTGTTGGGATGGAGAATCCGTATAGTTTGATTGAAGAGCGTCCATGATTCTAAGAGAGACAGAGTGAGAGAATTGGGATTTGGGATTTGGAGGGCTGAATCAGCAAATCAGAACACCACAAACGCAAACGCAAATGAGAATGAGAATTGATTTGGGGCAAGTATTTATCGTCGTTATCTTCTGGCAGGTAAAAGCTTCACTGTACGTGGATCAAGAGTTTGTCTCGGATATCTTATGGGTCGAGCCGGAAAGGGGCTTTAGCTGAGGTTGTTTGAGTTTTGGACTGGGTGAAACTGAAACCCATCAAAATTTGAACTAAAATTAAAAATATCCAAGATTAAGCTCTTCATGAGTATCGCATATATAATCCTAACAATAATCTAGTATAAGAACATATTTGACAATACCAAAAATTAAACATTAATCACATAATATTTATATTTAAATAAAGAGAAAATAAGAGAAAAGTACGGAGAGATGTGTAAAAATTAATGGGATTATTTAATATTAGAGACGTACAAAAAAGATGATATTTCATAATGAGAATTTTTTTTAAAAAAATAAATTTTATACCATTAAATCAAAATAAATAAAAATTAAATCATTATTAACCGTTGTTATATTTTTATTAGTTGAGAATTTAATTTTCTAACTATAATATTAAATAGATATATATATATATACAAAATAATTTTGCACAAAGTTTGCCAACTTTAAGGTCCCCAGAGCAAGATTATATATTTTATCAATAATTTTGACAATGTTGGTCACGTTAGCTAAACCCTTTTCCCTAGTTAGCAATTGTTTGGCATTTAAGTTTCGTATGTTATTATGAACATTCTCCCTAGGTAATGGAAAATAGTTCAAAATTTCCAACCACTTTCCATTTGGACTCGAAAACCCACTTGGATTGATTTAACGGTCAAACAAGGGATAAGACATCAATCCGCACTTGTCGAGTTCGAGTCTCCCATAGAAAGTCATATATAGCACTTCTGACCAACAGAGGTACACAATTGGCATCAGAAGATATTTACCTCAGAAAATGCCAACGGGAGATTTGCACTACTATACATTATAGAATCACAAGAAGGCTAATTACAGAATAGGTTCATGAAAGCCAGGGTTTTCAACAGGTTATAAAAGATGTTGTACATAGATATTGGGGGTGGGGTGGGGGTGTTGCTGCAGCAGGGTGAAGAGTCAATAACCACCCCCACAACCAAGTGCTTTAGCTCTACATCATATATGCAGCTTCTATCTGCCTACACCCATAAAAACGAAATCCAAAATCATCACTAACTATTTGAAAACTGAGTAACAAGGATGCAGATAGTCCAAGAGGTGCAAGAACGAAATTTAACTTTATCATCAGAAAGGAAATGAAAAACGAACAATTGGAAAAAAAAAATTGGAAAATAACACCATTGGCATAGTAAAAGCAAGTGATTCCAAGCACACGTTGACATGGAGCACTCATATCTCTCAAGTACCAAGTGGTGTGAAAATGCAATCAAGGAACCTCAGCTTCTTCATTATTCAACATACTTAAACACACAGGTGCACTGTCCACCTCAATGGCATATTGGCATTCATGTACCCAGGTTCATTGTGAATATTGTTTGACTAACATAAAGTAAATATATTAAGTTTTGAAGGCTTTTAAGTGGATAATGTATTCAGCTTTATGACATTCTTAGGTACCAATTACATGATGGTAATTCTATAACCATTTGTTGTGTTGAGTCTGTTGACAACCAATTGACCTATAGAAATATGAGTTTTCAACGGTAGTGAAGCTGTCATGAACATTCAGATGAAACTAATTTGTGGATCCAGGGAATTGGAATTACCTTTAAATCAAGTGCTGGAGCTACCAAGATCAAAGTCCATAGTGTAATCATATTCAATAGTAGGAATCACAGAAGCCACAAATTTCAAGAACAAGAACAGGTACCTGTACAAAGTTGTTTTAGAGATTGATACTAGAAAAAAGCAACCAACTGAAACCCCCCCCCAAACAAAAAAAAAAAAAACAAAAAAGGAAAGAAAGAGGTTACAAATATGGCAGCAGAAAAAGCATTTGAGTGACTAACTAAATTGAACAGACATCAGATTTATAACAAGTTGCAATGGAAAAGACATGAAATCAACCACCCCATGTTTTCAGCTATAGCCCTCCACCTGACCATTACCACCTGATCTCTTTATCTTCCATTAAAGATCAGGTTAATCATTTAATTTTATAAAATGACCCATTCATATGATTTACTGGATTCATTGCTATTATGGTTGGACCAAAAGAGGAAAATAAAATTAAAATAAAGCACAAAGGGCTACTGTAAGCCCGGTGGTTACTGACTCAACTTGCACTTTCTGAGGTGTTTTAGTTAGACTGATTCGTGGTCCACTAGTTCAAATCTGTTTCACTTGATGGGTCAGAATCCAACTCACACCATGGTTTCAAGTTCAAGTCCACAAGCAAGTGACCCTACCTGACAACTTACTTCCTAAAAAATCAAAAGCAGGTATAAATCAGAATTCAGATCTCAATTGTGCAAGTAATTAGAAAAAAATTACTTGTCAACTTCTGGCTCAACTCCCCGTGACATCAAAACATCAATTATCTTCTTCATCACGGCCCCATGCCGGCATGGATGTATAGATGCATGTTTCCCAGGCAAGTGCGGATGGTTCTCGATAGTTACCTGAGTTTGATAACATTTAGCTATTGTCTAAAAACTTTAAAACAAAAATAGAAGAAGAATAATCAAGGACGTGAAAGTAATAATGAATTAAAAGCCATTACAATCCTTAACTTGGCACAAGACAACCCCGAGAACTTGTCAACATTAACAAAGAAGGAAGCAAACTACAAGACACAACATGATCATATTAGTCATGCAGTATCAGAAGACGAACAACATATCACCTCCCCATAACATGGAAACCCGCAACAAAATCATCAAAAAAATCCGAACATGTCCAATTCAGCATAATTATATTTCTGTCTCACGGTCTCACCTATGTCAACACAGCAGATCTGAAACCCAGAAAAGGAGGTTTCAAAAGTTTAGACCAGCGTAAGAACTTAACCCTGCTTGTGTCAACATGACATTGTAAGTGACAGCAAGGTTTTGGGCCAGCTCATTGGGCAAGCAAAGTAGTTTGGCATACAAAAAACACAATTACAACTTAGTGTAGCATTCCAATTATAAGTAGCCAAGAAAAGGACAAGAAAAACTGATCGCACCATATAAAAAATTGTCTCTGTTTCATAGTTTAGTTATTGGCTAGGGTTTTAGATGCCACCAATTAAGGTTTGCTTTGTCGGACAGCACCTTTGCTAACTGTTACTTCAGACCACAGGTGCAATAACAGTTCTGCAAAAAAGATTCGACCATGAGGGGAATATGAGCTACTCCTCCTGACATCTCCTTCTGTTCATTCACTCCAAATTATAACATCTTGAGCTTACTTTTACCCATAAGTTCCTTGTGGAACTAACTGAGATACTCAATGAAATACATAAAAATTAATATCTTACAGTTTTGCGTGCATGGTCTTGACTAACATCTTCGAGTACAAGCTCTGGTTGCAGAAGCATCCTTGACTGCCAAATAAAACAATAAGAGAACTCGACAAATTATTCAAAAAATAAACATCATTAGACCAAAAGAAGCTTCCATTCAACTATATTCAAGAGTCGATTCAGCTTCACCTACTTAAATAAGCTGTCAGAGTATCGCTCTCATAGGGGCGCAAGTCATTGGTTCACATCCAATAGTAGCTCAAACTGACCAAAATTGGCTAACATAAATAGAATCGTATCATTTGATTCAAGACCTGTCCATTGTTATCTTGGGAAGACAACCAATATCCCAAATCCAAGGGCTACATAGGTTTTGTACCAAGCTTTGTACCCATTCAGAGCTCGTAATAAAGTGATTTTATGTGAAGACCAAACTTACAGCTGGATCAGCAAATAGGGTTATGATCCATTTCCTAGCACAGTTGTTAAATTCAATCCAATAACCTTGATGTTGTGGATTTGAACTTGAGTACACTCAGTTTATGCAAATAACGCCGAAGGGTAGGTAGGTAGGTATCAAATCTACTGTCCCAAACCCACTATAGTGGGGACTAAACTAAGTTTTTTATTTTTACAAAACTTCCTAGTTCGCATGGAATTCATTCTAATAATTAACATTAGCACCAAGAAAAATACCTTATTTGCCACAAAAATGTACAAATTACAACTTCGAAAACTTCGTAAAATGCTGTGCAAGAATCATCAGGAGAACTCAATATGCAGATTCGGAATTTATTATCTGCAAAATGCTTGCAAACAAACAATCTTTAACACTGGACTCGTACAATGCTAAAAAATATTGGATTCTCTTGAAAAATCAAATTAAAATGAGTCAGATATGGTGGCACGAGTTTGTGTGCATTTGGAGCATCGGTTTCTTGCTTGTACAGGACAAACTAATCAACTTCAATCCATAACGCATCAACACTTGTTTGCTAATTACAAGATGTTAGACAAGAAGACAGTGCAATTAGTATGACCAACCTCATCATATCCAGTAAGCCACACACGAGGAGTTTGGTAATATTGGTCATACCTGAAATAAAAAAATAGAGAGGGGGAGAGAGGATTGTGTCATAATGGGCTGAAATGCACCAAAGAATTTAATCATGCTTGAGGTGTAAACAAAATGCCAGTTATAATGAGAACTTTACAATTCAATTTAACTTACGTGATGCTGACATCGTATGTTCGTGTTCGTAAAATATTGTCATCATCAGGTTCATGAGCCACATGATACGTAAACTGAAGTGTTGCCTGGAATACATAGATGCATGAACGATTGATGTCACATAGCAGTATAGCACACCATTCAGTGCTTTTGATATGTTTATAAGAAGGGTAGAATAATATCTTCAGTGCTTGGGTGCATGCTATGTTTATAAAATGGGTAGAGTATACCTAATGTTTGGAATTGAAATGATCACGGTACAAAAGAAAGAAAGAATTCTATGCAATCTGAAAGCATAGATAGAATGCATTTGCAGCATCATTATGAAGGCATTTTTCACAAACACATCGATCTGAGAAGTTACTAGCACACAGAAACAAAATATTGAAACTAACTCAAGTCAAGCATGGTTCAGCTAACAATACCTAGATCATAATACAATAAAGCAGTTTAACTAACTTACAGGGTCGGTTTCAATAAGGTTGTCTGGTTCTTCATACTCTGCCATATCTGGTATGTCTTCCTCCTCCTCACCCCCAAAGTATGAAGAGATTGGCTGAATAGTACTTTTTGTGCTGATTTCTAGTGTCTCCATGGAAGGTAAATTTTCCACCTCGTCGCTTTTGCTTTCTGAAAAATAGATACATTACATCCTCCTACCAAAGGATGCAAAAAAGGTTCAATGTATCTAGCCCCAATTAATAACATACCTTTCGGTTTCCCATGAGTAGCCAGCCAGCCATCATCATCATCATTATCAAGTAGGACTTCACCTCCAGCAGCTTCATATTCTTCTTCTACTGATGCAGCTCTTCGCAGGCAGGGAACTGAAAACGTCAAAGAAATGTCAAGCGCTTATTGGATTTTGAGATCAATGAACACATGCGCCAGGAGTTGAGATGGAAGAATCACCAACATAAGGTTCTCATTTTTGGTATCTCGTTGAATCTCTCGGGCCGGAAACAGGATTTGATTATGACTTTCTATATGTCGAAGGGCAAAACTTGTAGGAGAGATCTGTGTCCCCCTCCAGAAGAAAGAATCAATTTAATAATTTTATGGTTGTCCATTGGGCATGCCCAGGTCAACTATCACTAGGAATGTTACATTGATTGATACTGAACAAAATTTGAGAAAATAGGTAAAGACAGTCAATTACCGTTCCTGGTGATCAAGAATTGCTTCTCAGCAGGCAAATATGACTTCCGTTTGCTTGGCTCACCTGATTCCCTGGCCATAACACAGGAAAGGAACAAGAAATATTGTAATAACAACAGCAATAACATCAAGCTGGCTGAAGTAACAACAAAGTCATCTTTACCGTCATTGCATTGTTGTGTCTAAGTCTATTCTGTCAGAGGGAGGGTAAAATTATTAAAAGAACATATTGAGGGACGAACAACTAGTACTCCAAAGCTACATCAATATTGTGAACTCTAGCAATATCACGCTTCAAAATAGATAATTGTTTAGCTATATATATAATTTTCATCAATCACAAAGCAATTGGACCACAGTGAATGCAACCAAAAACTGGTGCTTTGGTCTAGTGGTAAACAATGGATCCTATAAGGAGGAAGGTCGAATCGCATCAACTGTCACTCAACAGTATAAAAGTGAGTGCCACAACAGAGAGTTACAGCATATATATCTAGGCGCAAACAAGCTAGTAATTCACAATCCCATTTCTAACAGTACCAACTCTTCTTAGATCATAATTAAATTTACCAGCATATGAAAAACTCAATCAAAGAGCAAAGCTATTCCCCGTAACATTGGGAGCAGTAAGGCCATTGTCTCTCTTCAATTTCAAGCCACAGCTAGCACCATTCCCAACCAATTTCGAAATGGATGTTGCACACCAGTCACGAAGTTCCTAAAAAAGCTCCCTGTACGAATCCCTCTCTTTCTCTCTCTCTCTCTCTCTCTCCGAGTGTGTGGTGTGTATGCGTGTTTCTACGATCGAATCCGATCTCGAATCTTTGCAAATTGAGTCAATACCAGTAATCATATCAGCTTAAAGATCCAATAATCGAAGAATTCAGTGGGGGCAGAGAGTGGAAAATTATACCAGGACCAGGTAGGACATTTAGAGACGAGATTGTCGCCGGCGATGATGAACTCGTTAATACTAAGAACGCCTTTTTCTTTGAAAGCAGATACAGTGCGGGGACTAGAGATCCTCTCCATCGTCCCTTTGAATGTTTCGTACAGCTTCTGTGACAGCATTATCCCTGTAACTGTAATGGATCTTTCACAGAGTGATACAACAAAGAGAGAGAAGGTTTTGGATAGAATCACAATTGCATGGAAACCCTAGAAAATTCGATTAGGAAATGAAACATAAACCCTTTGAAATTGCATGCAATATGACTATTTTGCTACCCGTTAGTTTTTTTTCGCGAGTATCAATGGGTTTGACTTTTTTGACCAAAAAAATCGTAGAATTTAACAAAAAAAACACATTTGTAACAATTTAAAACATTAAGGCTGTAATATAAAAATTTTAATTTTTAAAGGTATAAACTAAAAAAATTAAAAAATTTGGGTGCAAAGTGCAAAAAACTCTAAAAATTATTGTAATAAACAAAGAATATTGAAATTTGCTCAAATTTTCTTCACTTAATAGTCCATCAAATTACACAAACGTCGACCTATGCAAAGTTCGACGTGGTGTTAAAATTTGTTCAAGCTTATTTGAGATTATTGATCAATTTTATTCCCTCCCATGATTATCTTTAGAATATAAATATGCTTTTCCTATGAAAACTGCTGCCAAAATCACTTTTCCAATACCAAAATACTTTTTCCCAGTTGTAAAAACATTTTGACAACTCTATAATTGTCAACATAGCTAAAGAATTAATGGCATATTTCCACATGGGTTTCATCTTTTGTAGGATCTCCTCTATATAGATTTTAGACAGACTGACAAGATTTAAAATCAAAAGCATCTAAAGTACAAAGGAGGATTCTTCTAAACTTCAAAAGAAGCTGGGAATGTAAAAGAGGAGTCAGTTTATTCCAAAGACAGAAAAAAAGAAGTTAAAGAATAAAAAGATTAAAAATAAAAGAGAGAATGAATGCATTAAAAGCATACAAGGTCACAATAATTGGTATAAAAGCATTGATACAGTGCTTCTTTCCAACTTGAAAGCCAGATGGTAGCCTTCATCTCTCTCTCTCTCTCTCTCTCTCTCTCTCTCAATGTGATCTGCAAGCATCAATTGCCTTTACCAAAGATGGTTTAATTGTATATTATAAACTGCCATATGAGTTCTCACCTTTCTGGGGTCAATATGAAACCAAGAAAGAAGGCTAAGGTGGAGATGGTGGAGTGTGTTGTAACTCACTGTTTAGTTGATGATCCTTTGTCAAAATATACTGTTATACAAAAAGAGGAGATGTTCAACTAAATCAGTTCAATTGAAATGTATGAAGCTATTTTCAGTTAAAACACATTTATTTTTGGCCCGAGTCAAGAACATTTATTTTATTTAAACCCCAGGCTAGCGATGCAGGTAGCATTGCCCAAAGGCCACAGTAGTAAACACTGCTATTGATAAGCCTTTGGAGGCACTGTACCAAAAAATTACACTTCAAGAGCCCAAAGGCTAATCTTGAGTCAAGCAAGTTGATGCCAACTTAACTTTAAAAAAAGTGGCACCATCATGTTGCTCTTTCTGATGTTACCCCACCCCTAACCAACAGAAAAAGTACACACACTTCCACACAGATTAAAGAAGACAAGGAAATAAGAAAAAAGGTAATCATGGGGGAAATCGTCTTTAAAATCACATTGTCGTTTACTGATTCGCGATGAATGATGTGTATCTATTCAATGGTAGAGATTAAATATAACAAAAAGTATAAAACCTAGTTATTTTATTGTTTTATTGTATTTTATTATTTCTGTGATCAACGATAATATTTGTTTTGTTGTTTTTAAGTTCACCTCATATCCAATAATGTCTATGTTTGTTTGTTTACTCAAGTGCACTGAAACCCACGACAACCCCTCAGTCAGAAGGGCTTAACAACCTTGGAGTGACACTTGTTATAAAATTACTATGTCTGGTTCAAGGTCCATTGAAACCTTCTTAACTAATTTAACAGAGCGCATGGACATTAGCCAGAGAGGACCTTTCCCTAGTATGAGAGAACCGGGAAAGACGCAGCTCTGGTGTACCAGTTTTCTGCATACGAACTCAATAACGGGAAACAAACAAACCACTCTGATCTTGAATAGGCTTCATTTGAGAACTGAGAATGGATAAAACTGCTGTGACCAACTTGGCAGAAACATATAATTCTATACAAACATTATTGTTCATGATACTAGCTATTTAATATACTACTAGTTCTCTAGTTTCAATCCCAAGTAAATGGCTCCTCCAGCAAAAAACCAATGTCCACTCCAGCCAGCTGCGACGATGAAGCATAAGAAAATCCATGAAGGGGAACAACAGAATCAAACGACAGATCAGGAAGGTCAAACAATGTATCATCAATACTATCTGAAACTGTCTCTCTTAATGGTGGTCTCGGATCATCAGTACTATCTCTTGCTAGAAATGTTGGTGATTCTGGAGTTTCACAAGACATTTCTGTGGCGTCTGGAGAGTGAGAAACTGTCATTGTTCTTCCTTTCCCATAAAATATGCCAGCTGCTGCTTTTGCAGCTGCAATTTGGATGTCCTTTGGGGCAGCTGAAGCAGGACAGGGAAGGTCCTGAGCTAGTTCAGGGAAATTGAGGTGAGCCAAGTGACCTTTAATTGCAATTGCAGCCACATCATGTGCTCTAGCTGCCATTTCTGCTGTTGGGTAAGTTCCAAGCCAAATTCTTGATTTCTTTCTAGGCTCTCGGATTTCAGACACCCATTTCCCCCAGTTTCTCATTCTAATTCCCCGATAGATCGGGTGCTTCCCTGCATTGCTGCTGCTGATCTTATGCTTCTTGCTACTCTCATTGTCACTGATGGTTTGTTTACCTTCCTTTGATCCTCTCTTGGCTGATGATTTTGATAAAGTTTTCGAATCCCAGGAAGTAACCGGAGAATAGGAGGTGAAGGTGGTGTTTGTAGTGGTGGTGGTGGTTGAGTAAGAGGAGTAAGAAAGAGAGGAGTTTTGAGAGCCAAAATCCATAAAGAGATGTTGTTTCATTAGTGAGGAGCTGTTGGTGTATGACTGAAAGAGTGAGAGGTGATGCTTAAAAACAAGGAGGAGGGCTGCTTTTTTGGATTCCTTAATGGTCCCTTGGATATAAAAGAGATACAGTTGCACTAAAAACGCTTGTCCTTGTTTCCAAAAACACATCCAAAATAGAGACATGAAAGAGCTAAGCACGGTCTTTTGCTTCACTCTAACAATGATTAATTTGCTGTCAAACTGTTTTACATTGAATTCTTAAATAGCATGGCCCATGTAGGCAAAGCCAATATTATCGATCAATTTATATGTCACTTGACTCGACTCGGCTCGATTCAAGTCAAATCAAAGATGTCGCTGGTTTAAGCTTATTCCCATTCGTTAATGCAGTCTTAACTGCATTTAACCTTGATGAAACTCAAGCTTTTCTCTTCCAGCATAATTGTACTTCTTTGTCGGCACATTGACGAGATCACATCGTGTTCATTCGTACTCTTGGCTTCCGTGAGATACAACTCCTCTTAAATATTGGGGATTACCTCTAGTCTCTACCAAATTGAGACACGTCGAGTGTCTTTTTTGTTGAACAACTTCAATCACTTTATTAGAACGAAAATTTAAACTCTTACTTAAATTCGAGTTAAAAAAACAAGGTACAAAATTAATTTGGTGTAGATGTCTTCACTAGAAAATTTAAATTTAAAAAAAGAGAAATTAAAATTTAAATATGAACAAATTCGATTTAAAAAAAAAGTAAAATATGAGATATTTAATTGAAATTGATAATAAATCTCAACTAAATCTATTTAATTGGTCGGAGCTCGAGCACATAATTGATACTTCGACATTCAATTGTAAAAAAAAAAGGTTATCTATAATATAAAACAGGGCGACTTCAACAAGTTGATCCTACGGTCTCAAATTTATTCATCTAACAGTCAAGAAATTATAATTTTTTGATTACAGCTAATCTTGTAATACATCCTACTGTCTCAAATTCATTTATGCAACGGTCAAAAAATTATAATTTTTTTCCTTAATATTTCCCCCCTTAAAATGTCAACATTATGACTAATCTTAAACATCTTACGGTCTTAAATTCATTCATTTAATGGTCAATAAATTAATATTTTTTTTCTTAATATTTTCTCTCCCAACCGGTCAATGATTACGATTGATCTTGGAACACGTGATTTTCTATGACATATTAATTAAATTGGTCAAATTTGTCATTAATATCATCTGTATAGTGTAACATTTTGAATTTGTATAAGATTCAATGATAACATTTTGATTAAAAAAACGCATAATTAATTTTATTTTTATTTATTTAATTAATTATGTCAAACTAACATGTCTTACACATATTTTGAATCAAAAGTTCAAGTGTTAGTTTTTTTTAATCTCTTAAGAAAACTCAACGCTAATATATTCATATAAATTAATAATTTTATAAAAGCTTGTACTAATTAAAAAAATAATATTTTATAAATGATATTTGTAAATAATTTTTTGATAGAAAATATTTTGTCGATATGTTTTTTGATAAATTAATTTTTTAGTTTGTATTAGATTTAACTCGATTTTGATTATATGGATATAAATTAATATTTTTTAAGTAAATCTATAATCTATAATATAAAATAAGGCGGCTTCAACAAGCCCATCCTACGGTCTCAATTTATTCATCCAACGGTCAAGAAATTGCATATTTTTTTCCCCAATCGGTCAACGATTAAGGTTAATTTTGGACACATCTTACGATCTTAAATTCATTCATCTAACAGTCAAGAAATTACCATTTTTTTCTTAATATTTTTTCCTCAATCTATCAACGATTACGACTGATCTTGGAACATATGATTTTCGTTAACATAATAATTAAATGAGTCACATTTTTCATTAATATCAGTGTAACATTTTGAATTTTTATATGACACAATAATAATATTTTGATTAAAAAAACTCATCAATTTAACAAATAAAAAAGACAAGGACGCTATTTAACACATTTATATTGAATATAATTAATTTTAATTTTATTTATTTAATTAATTAATTATCTCAAACTAACATGTCTTACGCGTATCTTGAATCAAAAGTTCAAGACTAATTTTTTTTTATCTCTTAAGAAAATCCAACACTAATATATCCTTATAAATTAATAATTTTTTAATAACTTGTACTAATTTAAAAAATAATATTTTATAAATGATATTTGTAAAACTTTTTTAATAGAATATATTTTGGTGATATGCTTTTGATAAATTAGATTTTTAATTTATATTATATTTTACTCATTTTTGATTACATGTATATAAATTAATATTTTTTTAAGTCAATTCTATCATATTTCGTGGATTTATCTATAATATAAAAAAAGAAAGATTTTAATAAATCCATCCGACGGTTTCAAATAAACTCATCCAACAACTCTCTGAAAATCATTTAGATTAAATTTTACTTTATTCTTCTCACTCTTCACTTTCTCTCTCTCTCTCTCTTTGGCAGTGGCGGATAGAGGAGGGGGTGTAGGACCACCCTGATTTTTTTTTTTTTTAATTATATATGTTTTATATTTTTTTTGGATATTCTAAATTGGGCCTGCCGCAATGATTCATGAAAAAAATTTAATTAGGTCAAACAAGTTGGGTACTAGAATCAAAAAAAAGAAAAGAAATCCATATCAAATCTCTTAAAATTAAACATATTAAAATTGATTTCTTATAGTATTGGTCTTATTTGTTGGAGCTTCATTTGGTTCAAAAATTATGGAATATATAACAAAAAATGAGTAAAATGTAAAATTTGTAAGAAGATTAAATATTACATAATATTACTTTTATTTGTGTCAAATCTATAATATTAAATATGAAAAACTTCAATAAATTTATTTGACGGTCTTAAATATATTTATTTAACGACATCTAATATCCCTATTAAAATCATTCACATTGAATTTCTATCCTCTTAAATTCATCACTTTTTATTTACGTTACACCGTGCTTTCAGGTACAGATTACTCCTAGTTAAATTAAAAAATTAAGCACAACTTTGTTTTTTAACAATGGGACCCACACGGGATAATTTAGTCCAACTTTAATAACTCAGAGGTTGTTTGGTAACTCTCTTTGTTTTGTGTTTTTTTTTAATTTTTATTAAAAATAAAAATAAAAATATATTTAGATACTTTTTTTATTTTTGTTATATATTAGTTGTCTCGGAAACAAAGACAAAAAAGTGAGAAAAAAAAAAATTTAGGAAACGTGTTATACACCTATTTAATGGGATCCCTCGTTCAAATCCCATTAACAAGGTTTTTTTTTTTTGTGTTTATTATAAAAACCCTTTGAAGGTATTTTTTTATCTTTTTTCTTCGCTCTATCATCTTCTCTCTCTCACAGACGACGAACTCAGACGAAGATCCGTACCTCAGACGACGAAGAACTCACCAACGACGAAGATCCATACCTCAGATGACGAAGAACTCACAAACGACGAAGATCGATCCGTTGCTCTCTCTCTATCTCGTTCTCACAAACGACGAAGAATTCAGACCATCTCTCTCTGTCGAACTCAGACGAAGAACTCAAACGACAAACCACGAAGAACTCAGATTGATACCTCAGATGATGATCGCTCTCTCTCTGTGAAAACCCAGAAGATGTGTGTGTGTGTGATTTGTGGAAACCAGAAGATCTGTGAAAACCCAGAATCAAAACCTCCAAATAAAACCCAAAACATTACCAGAATCAAACCCTCCAAATTAAAGTAAAGTTAATTTGCTACCTTTTGCACCATCTGCGATTTTGATTTCTCAAACCATCTGTGATTATTTGGTTGTTAAATTTCTTGAACAACAATCAAAATAAATCTGTATTGATTTTGTTGGGGGGTAGGGGGGGGGGGGGTTGGAAGTTTCGGCTGGGGTGGAGAAGTTGTATGGTGGGTTTGTAACAGTGGATGTTTGATTTTTTATTTAGGTGTTTTATGATTTGTGGATGTTTTAGTTTAAAGAATTTTTGGATTTTAATTTTGTTGGATTAGATATTATAAAGCATGTTTAGCATAAAACGCAAAGTAATTATTAAATATATTTTTTATTTTTATTCTCTTTGGTAGATAGAAATGGCTTTCACAATTATTTTATTCCAGAATTCACTACAAAACAAAAATAAAAATTGTCTACGTGCCAACCCCTCAATTTTTCCCGTATCGTTGTACCAACTCTCCCCTTGGAATGCCCGCCCAACCTCTTTTTGCCGCCCAAAACTCTCTCTCTCTCTCTCTCTCTCTCTCTTGCTCTCTCAAGCCGCAAAATGGAGGTGAGCATGTGGGACAACTGGGTGGAACAGGTGCTATCAAAGTTGGAGTCTACGAAACTCCTCCGATCTCTCAGACCCATTCACCTACCCAGCACTGAACAGCCACAAATTCCTTCAAATTCTGACGAATTCGAGGTATATGATGGTTTGCGGCAATGGGATAGAGCCTACGTTGAAGTAGAGATTGCAGAGACCACATTTCAGAAATGGGTCCAAGATATTCCCAGTTCTGGTTCGTACCATTCATTTTTCTTCCTCCAATTCAGTCAATGTTTTCGCTTAGGATGACTTATTTCACTAAATTAATTGATTCACTTTCGTTTTTTTCCCATCGGTGGACATGTTCAACTTATCTGTACTTATTTGTTTTTATATTCCGTTTGGTATTATAGATAAATGAAAGATGAAAAGTTGGTGGGATGAAAAAAATGGGTGGATTAACTTTTTTTTTCAACTAACTAAAATCAGTGCTTCCAAAATAAAATTAAAAAAAAAGTGGATTAAAAGATAATTATATGTGTTAAGATGTATTTTATTTGTCTATATATATATATATATATATATATATATTAATTTTATATAAAAATATAATAATAAAATATGTATTTATATATATACATATATTTAAAGAAATTTAAAAAAATAAAATAAAAAATAATATTTTAAATTAAAAAAAATATTTTTTTCATCTTAACTAGGAGCGAAAATTTTTGATTTAATAAGATAACACGATTCAAATTCAATGCAAATTTTATGACATAAATTTAATTATAACTCGACACCAACTTGAAAATGACCTGACACACAAAAAAGAAATATAAAAGATTCATAATTTTATAACTCAACACGAATCTGAGATGACTTAGACAAAAATTTTTTTAAAAAAAATTAGTTATTTAGAGGATGAAAAGTGTATCATTCTTACTTTCCATATCACTGTTACTTTTGGACCATCCTATCAATCAAAGCATTATTTTTGAATTTTTCTTCAGTTTCTAGTTGTGGAACCATATAATATTTCCAAAAAACAAAATATGTAATTCTTGTCCATTTCGTTTGTTTGTGTATTAGTTCCTAATCCATTTTTTTACTGGTTACACGTAGAGTAGTCGTCCTATTTTCATGTATACGGCTGGATGTTTCTATTGGAGCTTGTAAGTACTATGTTAATGTAAATAGATTCAAGTGTTTCTGCAAGTGTAACCAAGTTAAAAATTAATGTTTAAGTTGCCGCATTTAATTTCCTCCACCACTTCTAGAGTTTCTTTGCGAATAAATTAGCCGTATTGTTACCAACACAGTGTTATCAAAGATACCATACCAAACAAAGGGTTATTGGAGCAAATCCGACAAACAAATGTTCTGGCAGTGTGGCGGGTGTATGCACACACACACAAACACTCGCACAGATGTTATATGTGCATATGTGTGCGTTCAAATGTATTCAAGTAATTGAAAATAGTGTATATTGCCAAAAACAGCTTTCTAGTTGGTCGTGTAGGTGCATTTTTTTTTTGTTATTGTCATGCACTGGTTATCAGTAAGCAGGGAGCAGGTAATTGTATACATTTAAGTCTTCTTTTTGCCAATAATAGTTCTGGTGATATTGTAATGTGGACGCAAAAGTACTCTCACAGACTTGCTACTTATCATATCATTGGTGCTGTACATTGCTAAGATTTTGTTGAACTGTCCTCTCATATGAATGAACAAGTATGACGTGTTATGCTGCACTTTTGTATTTTACAGGAGATTATGACATCAGTAGCAATGGGGAAGCTGATATCAAAGCAGGGACATGCCCTAGGAAATTTAGAAAGCTACTGTTATTCTCTGGAAATGATTACTTGAGCTTGAGTTCACATCCGACTGTCGCCAAGGCAGCTGCAAAGGTGTGGTCAATGGTTGCTGATTTTTGCATTCTATTGGCCGGAACCTGATTTATTTAATAGTTTTTGAGACTAAGTTAATCTATTATGGATTGTCATTTAAACCAGGCAGCTGAAGAACATGGAATGGGTCCTAGGGGTTCTGCCTTAATCTGTGGGTACACCAATTATCATAGACGACTAGAGTTGTGCTTGGCAAACTTAAAGGAGAAAGAGGTATTTGATTTTTTCTTATTTTTTGCAAACTATATTTTTGTTGTAGGTTGGGAATATGCAAGTGTTGTACTAATTTATAGTCTTATTGTTTGTGACAAAACTTGCTTGCTTGTGCAATAGAATATGCAAAAAAATTGGCCTTGTGCTATGCACACATTTATAGATGGTTAACAGAAAAAAAAAAAAAAAAAAGAAAGATGGTATAGGCTGTCAAATGCAGTTTTGCCTGTAATTTAATTATTTTTTTTCCCTTCATAAGGTTGAAATGACAGGTGGAGTTACTTCTTGTATATTGTTGCTTGTTGCAATGGTTGATATTTTCTTTATCTGTGGTCCGAATTCCTGCTATATACCTCAGAAAATATGGTTCGAGTATTGAGCAGTCTTGTGCAAATTTTGTGGTTACACTTTTTCTTTCCAAAATCACAATACTGTAGCTTAAATCAGTTAGTTGGTTATTCTTAATTGATAAGAAACTAATTGTATCAAAAAGGAGTTTAAGATGAATAGAAAAGGAGTTTATCTGTCAAAGGAAACCGCATGCTGGTATTGAGATGAATCGAAAGGAATTTAGATGAATGACCTCAAATATATCACTCATGTGGTTTTGGTTCGCTTTGCCGTGGACAACTGTTAAAAGGCAGCCAGTGCATAATACATCCGTTACTGTGAGATTTGGGGCTGGTAACATGTATGCAGCCTTACCTCCACGTGCGCAGAGGCTGTTTCTGCTTTTAACATGGACTATTGTTGTTAGAGTTAAATTGGAAACCTCAAACAGTTGTTTAAACTTTAATTCCTTGAAGTTTTGGTTCTCTGTGTTGTCATCTAATGATTATTATCTCACTTATACATTATTTATTCTGAAATACTCCCTAACACTAATGCATCATCATTCCAATATCATGCTCTAGGATTGCCTTCTTTGTCCTACAGGCTTTTCAGCCAATATGGCAGTGATGACTGCCATAGGAAGTGTTGGCTCTCTCTTAGCTGCGGACAGAAAACCTTTAGAAGATGAAAAAGTTGCCATATTTTCTGATGCTCTTAACCATGCATCCATAATTGATGGTATCCTTCTTGCTGAGCGACAACGAAGTTTAGTGGTTTATGTCTATAGGCACTGTGACATGTCTCATCTTAGCACGTTATTGTAGGTTACTTATTCTATCTATTACTATGATTACTGGTCTGCATACTCTCCCATGTCATCTGAAGGTTAGGCTTTTGTGTTTTGACAGATCAAGTTGCCCAATGAAGAAGAAAGTTGTTGTGACAGACAGGTTAGTGATGCTATTTAATCTGCTTATCTGATGCTAATTGTCCATAGTTTTTACTTGGATTAGTCATGTTACTAGTACTTCTTAAAGGCCACTTATCTTTGGTTGCTGAGATAGATGGATAAATAAGGAAAAAAGAAAAGTGGAAAGGACTAATCAAGGTTTTAATGCTGTGTTGCATCCCTCCCTTCAAAAAAGCAATACAAAAATAAAAATGAAAATAATAATTAAAAAAGTACCTTCCCCTGTCCTTGGTAGATGATTTGTTTGCCAAGCTGAGCATTTACGGATAGTCAACTTGGGTTGAAAAGATGGCAGAGGCTAAATAATTCTTCTTCTGCTATACTGGATGTGACAAATGTATTGAATGCTCAAATGAAGTTATGAATTGATAGAAATAATCAGGAAGCTATGGAAGAAAGGGTTTCAACAAATCCTGTTGGAGACAAATCTTAAGGAAAGGATTGAGATCTCCAATGCTTGAAGTTAAAGCTTGTTCAACTCAAGTATTCTAACTTTTTAGATTGCAGCTGGAGAGCTCCTTTGGCAATAAGTCGATCCATCTGATTAGGGTCATATTCTATCCTTTCTACAATGCCCATAGACGAAGTGCTTCGTTTCAGACCAATTCTTTGCTGCAATCGCCTCGATCCACTGCCTTGGTGAAAAACCATAATACGCCCTGAGGAATTCCTACCAGCCAGGGAACTTAAGATATTTTTCTTTTTAAGAAAATTGGTAAATCTTGTATTTTAATGTGCATGTTTACAAATATATTTCATTAGGGTGGGGTAGGGTGTGTTCTGAAATTGCAAGATATAGGTTATTTGTCTGATCTGGCATGAATGGATAATTTCTGGTTAATACTGCCGAGGATATGCAGAAAAGCGAGAGAGAGGTGACAGAAAGCAATTTTAGTTGGTTGTGATGATGAGGACACTTTATCAGATTTTTCTCCTGGTGAAACCTATCTCTTTCTAGATAAAAAAAAGTGGTTGTACTTATACCTGGCTCTTCATAGAAGTTCTAAATTTTGAAAGTGGATTTTCTGGAGACTTTTTCAGATGTGTTTTCTGTGAAAGCCTTGTTTTTGTATGTTGTTGTTCTGGTCTTCAGGTATCTTATTGTTGACAATGATGTCACATTCTTTGCCTGCCCCCCAAAGGAAAAAGAAAAGAAAGTTGTGGTGATAAGAAAATCATTACTGTGTGCATCTGATTTGTTGTATGGGCTTAAATCCGTGTTTTTACCAGCTTGTTTAGTATGGATGGAGACTTTGCGCCAATGGTGGAGCTTGCAAAACTTCGCAAGAAGCATGGATTTTTGTTGGTGATTGATGATGTAAGTTTCTAAAATTCTCAGGTATAGATGGAACTGTAAAATTTGTTGGAGCCTGTACAGTACATTTGATATTCCATGAAGCTCTGAAAGACTCTTCTTTATCGTGGCAAAAACACATTTATACCTTTTAAATTGCAGAATTTAACAAATACATGCCGGAGGACAAAAGGCTACATTTATAAATATATCTAAATCAGATATTTGATCTTATTGGAGTGGTCCCCCATTTAACTTCCATTTTGCTCGTGTTTATCATTCATGATTGAGTTGTTGTGTAGAGAATAAGAAAATCCTGAGTTTCAAATCTGCTTTGCCAGTCACATTAATCAGATTTCTATTACCTTCCTCTGTAGTGATTGCGATCTGGCCTGACTCTCTATTTTTTGTTCAGGCTCATGGAACATTTGTTTGTGGCAAAAATGGGGGTGGTGTAGCTGAGCAGTTTAACTGTGAAAGTGATGTTGACATATGCGTTGGCACTCTGAGTAAAGCTGCAGGTTGTCATGGTGGATTTGTGGCATGCAGGTAATCCTGTAAACATGCATGCTATTCCCTTATGAAACTCGTAAGGGATGAAACAGAAACAGATTTGAGCCTTAATCAGTTATCCCATCGACGTTAAGTATGTCCCATGCAATTTGCATTGCATGTGTTTTTGGTTTCCATGAGATTTTGTTAGCTTTGATGTTTTTCTTTAACCCTTTCCCCCAAAAGAAGAGAATTTCTGGATTTTAATGAACCACCAGTAATTTCAAGTGGTTACAAATAATGTATTTATACCGACTTCATTTCATCAGCTCCTTTGACCTTAGCTTCTATTTTCTGATATGAGAATTGGATTTTCAAATGCAATTGAGTAACACCTTGACTATTTAAATTTATTTATGTGCACACAATATATTCCAACTTTGAAAGATGTTCTTTGGAGATGGTTTGAGATGATGAATGAAGAACATTTCTTTTTCTTGTTAGTATTCCTGGATTTCTGTCATTAGGACATGCAGATCTAACCTCTACTGATTGCAGAATGTTTTAAAATAATAACGTTTGTTAGTCATTGATTTGATGTTTCCATTAGTTCAAAAAAATTGGTCTTTTGCATTTCTTGCATCATTTAGAGTCCCTCATGATACATAAAAAATCCTATGTATAAGGGACAAAATAAATCAATGAATGAATAAATAGCAAAAATAAAAAATTATTTACCCTTGTCATATGAGTACAATGAATGTATTATCTAGTTGATATGAAAGTAATGTGGCTATACGCATTCGTTTCATTTGACTGACAAATGGACAGCAAAAAGTGGAAGCAACTCATACAGTCAAGGGGTCGCGCTTTTATATTTTCAACTTCTACACCAGTACCAATTGCTGCTGCTGCTCATGGTAAATTTCCATACTAATATAGGACAGTTCTTTGCACGGTTTACTCATGTTAATATCTGGCCACCCTTTCACAATAAATCTTTATGGTCGACTGGTTTCAGTTCTCACCTCTGTAGTCTCGTCTACACAAGGATTATAGGATGTGCTATGCACATAGGAAAGAAGAGATGTAGATAAAGTGAAACTTTTGGGAATGTACCAGGGGGGTATTGCCTTTGGATTGGCCTTGATATGGTTAATAATGCAAATACACGTGACTATGCATCTCTAACGAGGGTTGACAATATCTCTTTTTCATACAACTTTGGATGTAAGATAATGAATCATGAAAGCCCATATCTGTTCTACCCGCTTAGCCTCTTTATGACAGTGGCTTACCTTGCAATGAAATTTATATGACTAAGTACGTGATTTTCGTTATGATTAAAAAGAAAAGGAACAAGAAAAAGAAGAGTGTTGTGGGGCTGCTACTTACAAGGCTATAGTGGCCTTTCATTTACTGTGGTGTAGTATCTGTTGATAATAACACAAGTGTAACTTAGCAGCTGCTGTTATTGTGGCAAATAAGGAGACATGGCGTAGGAAAGCTATTTGGAACAGGGTCAGAGACTTCCATGCTCTCACTGGAATCCCCATCACAAGCCCCATCATTTCCCTTATAGTGGGAAGTGAAGAGAAGGCCCTGCAAGCTAGCCGGTCTCTCTCTCTCTCTCTCTCTCTATTGTGCCCATGAATGTGTCTTATATTGTTAATTCTGCAGCTGCTTCTTATTGTCTCAATCTTCATGAAACAGGCATCTTTTGAGATGTGGGTTCCACGTAACTGCAATCAGACCCCCAACGGTGCCCCCCAACTCATGCAGGTTTGTTGCTTATCTATTGCTTTTGGATCCTGGAGAAAGTTCCACTTGTTTTCTGTAGCTTATTTATTTATTTATATTTTGCACACCTTAGAAGTTTTGCCTTGTGCCATTTGATCTAGTATATGTAGAAAGTTGATTTGTCTTGTGAATATTTTTATGCATGGGAAATTATATAGATATATGCTTATGAATGTATTGATGCTCTCTACAGCTCTCTCCAATTTCTTCATCTAACTCCCTCTTTGAAACCTTCTCCTTTCCCCCCAAGCACTCGATTTAGATGTTGGTCCAACACGGTCTCGTCTGTAAATTCATATTATAAGTGTTCTCAGGTAATAATTGTTGAGACAAATGGCATGCAATTCAAAACATGATTTAACGATCGAAAACTAATTCTGAGAGACAAATTTATTTATTTTTGGCAAGTGCATTCATTGAGCGATCATTGTTAGCTCAACTATGATCTTTCACATAGTGTTGTAGCCCTTCATCTGCTCAATCAGCAGTGTGGTTTCCATTTTCTCCTTTATGTGCACTCCTATGTGGTATTTTATACATTTGATTATCTCTCTTTTCAGGTTAAGGGTAACTTTGAGTGCAGCACACACGCTGGACGATTTGAGGAAGCTCACAAATGTTCTATCTCAATGCATCAACCTTCAATCTATTGGTGTCCAGGGCACAAATGGATATGCAAAGCTTTAGGATTTGGATTTTGTTCTCTTATTCAATCTGTAGGAAGAAGATTCGAAGCATTCAATAAATCACATTTTATTTTGAGCAACGGGTGGAGTCAGTCTGGGAAGCTTAGGCAACAGGGAAAATGTAGTTGATGCGATTTCATCCATGCGATCGCCCGGTTTACTCTTATCATCATATGCTCGGGTATATTATTTAAACAAAGACGAGTGTTAAATTTCAGATATACTACATTCCATAACCCCTTATATTGGGGGTCATGAGGTAAAATTTATATTACCATCATTGATATTTTATGCTCTCTCTCTCTCTCTCTCTCTCTCTCTACCAGATTCTAACATGTTTTTGGTTCACGTTTGAATTCAACTTGTACATGAACCCAGATTCTAACATGTTTAACAGACATTTCTCTGTCAATTATTAGAGATGGGATATTAAGGAATTACACAAACTTTTTTTTTGGTTCAACGGTTATGGGTGTTTGGGTTAGTTTGTGCATATTTAAACTCCCTGACAATCTTTTGAAATTAAGTCATTAGTAATTTATTTCTCACGAATATCTTAATCTTGAAATTAAGTCACGAATGATTTATCTCTCATGAATATCTTAATCTCTGCGTTAAACCCAACCCCATCAGCAGATCCTCCCAAAATCATGCTTTCGGAGAAGACTTGAAAATGCTTAGATCAAAGATATATAAAGCTAATCACGTCCATTAAATGCAAGGTAAACCAAAAATTGACACAACTCTGATTTTATTTCTTCTGAACATCACAAAAAGTACATGAAAATACACACTATGATTTTATTTCTTCTGAACACCACAAAAAGTTCATGAAATTACATTGACACTAGGGTGGTACATTTCACACATCATGTACGGAACCCAACCCAGTGTGCAGTTAAACATGGAATGTTTGTGCAAATTCATCTATTCCCACTCATACTACAGAGAAATGAAGAGTAACAAGTATTATGAGCTTACTGCTCAACACTCTCTGGTATTAGCACAATCGATCCTGATGTTTTCCGGCTCTCCAGATCAGCGTGCGCTTGTGCCGCCTTAGATTATGATTCACACGGACATTTAAGACGCCGGAGACAAGACCTGCAAATACTTCTTCAGCACTTTCCAGCAGCTCATCTCGTGTTTGAGTGTAGTGCAGGAGGGCAGGCGCCGTCAAGAACAGTGATTTGGCAACAAGAGCTGACAATGGTACAGGGTCAGGGGCACCAGACGATTGCCCAAAGTTTACCATGTAACCGCGAACTTTTAAGCACGCCAAAGAACCCTGAAACGTGATAAACAACCGACTAAGAATTTATATAATAAAATAGGAGTTTGTTTGAATTTTATTCTAATCATATTTTTCTCCTTAAAATCATCATCAATCACTTATTTCACCCATCATCACTTTATCAGACTTAAACATTAAATCACATCACTTATTTTATATAATTATTTATATATCTCTTTTCTAAAAATATTACATCACTCATTTCTATCACATATTTAATCATTTAATATTTAATTAATTTATAATTAATATATTTTTTAAAAAATTAATATAATAAGATCGATTTTTTGAATGCTCGAATTTTATATTTTATCGTGCCAGAAAGCACGGGTTATGACTATTACTCAAGAAAACAGACGGGAACTTGGGGTTATATAAACCAAAACCAACTGACAACTCTAATCTACGGGTGACAATTTTGACACAGTACAAAAAAAATGACACAAAATTAGTGGGTTGGAATTAATTATTTTTGGACACGAATCCGTATATGACACAACTCGTTAATATGAATAATAAATAGGTTAGGTTAGTGTCAAACACGATCAATACAAAAATTGACACGATTAACACGTTTAAGTAATATTATAAAAATAAAATGTCAATTTTTATTATATTTTATCAAGTAGTGACCTAATTATTGTATAAAAAAAATATTTTTAATTATTTGTATTATTATATTTATTAAGTTAATTTTAGTTTATAGAAAAAAAAAAAGAACATAATTTTGATTAAGTAATAATAAAATTTTAGACATCAAAATGAGCGTTAAATTTTTTATTCACTGGTTTTATGGGTCAACACGACACGATATAAGTAGTTAAACAGGTTAGCCTAGGATTAATCCGACCTAACCCGATATGATTGTCACCCTTACTATGATCTGTCTCCTTTTGGTACTTATTGTTCCCAACGACTCACTTTAATCCTTAAATCTCTAATTTGTGATTAAATGGTCCAACTGATTACAGGCAAATAGACAACGGAAAATGCCACATGACATTTTGATCAAATACACTTGTAGTCATCACGAGTTTGAAGTCTCTGATTAGAGGTTGAATAGTCCAATCAACGTGTATATATAACATAGTCGAGTTATTTGGGCTTGACTCGGGTTCCGCTTAGGTTCAAACTCAACTTGAGTTTTAAAAAAGTCGAGTAATAATTTTTAAGACACGTTTAAAAAAATGAGCTTGATATGCTTGGACCCAAACACGCAAAATTTAGTTCAATTAACACCCCTAAACATTATCACTAGAGAATAGAATTACCTGAAAGGTGTCTTTTCCGACGGAATCATAGACAACTTCAACCCCTTGGCCTGATGTTATCTCACTGACACGAGTAACAAAATCCTCTTCCTTGTACATTATGACATGGTGACACCCATCATCTTTAGCTTGAGCTGCCTTCTCTTTGGTTGAGACAGTTCCAATGACAGTGGCACCAAGGGCATTTGCCCACTGGCACAACAAAGACCCCATGCCACCTGCTGCTGCATGGATAAGAACAGTGTGTCCAGGTCAACTCAGTCAATCTCCTCGTGTTGGATCGGGTTATATTTTGACATTCCTACGATTAAATTGAGTGTGAATGATCATAAAATCTAGAAGATGTCATGCAGATTGTATAGCAGCACAGTACTTGAATCGATATCGGATGGTTTGGATTGGTCAAACACACTAACTTTTTCAGAGCCATTTTCTCATACATGAGTTTTTAAACACTCATGTCTAGTTAACAACAATGGGGCACAATTAACTCATAACACCCGTGATGACTTAGGGTGAATTTTGGGCAAATTTCCTTGTTTTGTCCCTGAAAAAGTACCTTTTTGCCTTTTTTGGTAATATTTTGAAGTCGAAGAACTTCACCGTCTAAAGTCAGAATTGATCGCCATCAGTTTTACCTTAATTCAGGTGATTAACAATTTTTAACAGTATAATTATTTTGATTTTTTTTTGGCAAAATTTGTATTAATGACCTAATTACATAATTAACGACACTTATGTCATATTTGATTATTTCTTAATTAGTTTCAAGGTTTTAGCACTATTTATATTCTTGTAAACTTTAGGGCTAAGCAGTTTTTGATTGATTAATACAATTGAGAGAACCTCTATTTTATTTCCAATCTTTCGGATATTCTTAAGAATCATCAGATTGATTGAAGACTTTAGAACTAGTATTCTGCAAAATCAAGAGGTCTAGAATAGGCATAAATAACTGTTTAATTTCATTATCCATTTTCATTCATTATACCCATATTTGTACCTGCTTTCCTGGACTAATAGGTTAAGTAAACATGCAACTTACCTTAAAGCAACGTCGGAGTAGGAACTGAGCTGTCATTCCCTTAAAAATGACCGATGCTGCTACAACAGGATCAATAGAGGAAGGGACAGGCACCACTCTGTGTGCAGGAAGGATCTGCTCTTCTGCATATGAACCCATTGGGCTACGGGCATATGCAATGAGATCTCCAACTTTCATGCTGGTTAGTCCAGGACCCAAGGCTGTCACCACACCAACTGCCTCCATTCCTGGACTTAAAATTTTGATTAGCTTAGTCCTCAACCAAACCTCAATTCTGTATAAATGTCACTATCTATTCATTAAGTCATCATGTATAAATCTCTCATGAAACTGATATGCATAAGTAAGGCAGCTAGATTAAAAAAAAAATTTAAGTCCCCTTAAGTCAGATAGCAATCCTCACAAAAATGACAATTCCACATAAACAAAAGAATAATCCATTCTGAGTTTTGAAAGGAATGGATTAAAGGAGATGATCCCATTTAGTTCAATGAGAGAAAGCTATTTCCAAACACTACATTGATTACAAAGAGATCCATCAAAATAAAGTAGGAAAAATTATACCCAGACTCCCTGACATTAAAAATATTATACACAAACTCCTTAAGGTTTGTACGCGCGTAACACGTAGACCCCTACCATTAATGTCCATTCATTAGTAAATTACATTCATACCACTAAAATTTGAAGTGTGTAATAATTAGATCTCTCAAATTCAAATTTTTTGGATTAAATAAACTTTTCACTTTGGGTCAATTTTTCTATCATCAAGTACGAACATGTGAAATATGTTTAATCAACACATTTACATGTTCCATTATATCATCAATTGACAAAAAAATAATAATAATAACCTAATTTATTGACAGAAAAATAGTAATTAGTATACATATATCAAAGAACTCAATTCAACATTTATTTACATATAATTATACCGTGTATTGGAAGAAAACTAAAAAACCAAACAAAGGGTCAAATTGTAATGAATATAACATCTTCCATTTTTAATTGGAATAACTTAGTCGTTTAATGGATTCCGTTAGTTTCGTAACTAATAAGGGATCTAAGTATAATATTTCAAATTTAAGAAATCTAAGTATTTTAAGCTTACAAACTTTAGGGGATCTAGGTGTAATTTATTAAAGAATATACATGGGTCTGTACAAACTTTAGGGAGTATGTGTGTAATCTTTCGAATGTTAGAGAGTCTAAGTGATTAAGTGATAACCCTCGAGAGATTTAGATATAATTTTCTCAATAAAGTATTAATCATTTTCTTCACTTTTCCATCCTAAGAAATCTAGAATACCAATTGCAACTACTTTTGGCCAAAGTTAAACCATCTTTAATTGGGAAGCCAAAAGGGTGAAGGTGCCATATCTTCCTACAGAAATCAATGGCAAGGAAAACAACATATAATAATCTGCCCAGATAGGGTGGAATTTTGAATATTTGTTAACACATAACAGAAGAAACAGAATCGAACCTGGTGTAAAAGGCATTGTGGCAGCTTTGTAAAATCCTGTGCGATAGTACACATCAATGTAGTTAAGCCCAATGGCCTTATTTTTCACCTTGATCTCTCCTTCCTTTGGCTCTCCTATTTCCACTTCCTCCCATTTCAGTACCTGAAATCGTTTTCATTATGTAGTGAGTCAAAAATGCCACTCAAACCCACCCACCCATCTACCTACCCATGGGTGGAAAGATACCAATTGCCATGTATAGAGAGATATTGAGGAGCATTATGGCATTTTGTTTTACAAAACAAAGAGCATGGATGGAAAATGAAAAAACACCCCCACACACAGACTCTCTCTCTCCCCCCCCCCAACCAAAAAAAACACTAAATCTGCCCCCTTTCAATCAAATTCCCTCAATTTCAGTTGATGATAAATCGATTGGGGTGTGATGATCAATCAATTACACACTCAATATGAGTGTGGAGCCCACATACAAATAGTGGGTCTCATTTAAAAAGTGTAATGGAAAGAATCTCTGCCACTACCTCTACACCCAAAATCCATTCACCTCCACCTCCACCTCCATCTCAATCTCAAAGCCAATCCGGTCACCTCCATAACCTTGCTCTAACCCCAAACCCAACTCAGCCCCCTCCCCCTCCACTTTCTTGCGAAAGCCCGTCCGTAAATTGATCGGATTTTGATCCGAACTCGAATCTAAATTTAATAACTTAGATCCAAGTTTGGATAAACCTCATAATTGTGATCTGAATTATTTATTTATTTATATATTTAAGAAATTAAGTAATTATTTAAAAAAAATTTAGTTGCGATTTTTCAAAATTTCAACCGAGCAAAATAAACTCGGTCAAAATATCGAATCAGATTCAAATCAAACTTTTGAAATCGAATTCAAATCGATCAGAATTCAATCCAAACTCCAAAACGTTGGCAGGCCTACCCACCACCGCCTCTACCACCACGGGCAGACACCACCCCTTCAGCCACCGCCACCGCCACCTAGAACCAATTCTCACGTACCCACACACAAATGTCAGAGAAAGAAAACGGAGACAGAAATTCAAGAGAGAGACAGAAACAGACATAATTAGAGAGAGAAGTTCTCACAGGCAGAACAGAATAATTCATCAATTCAACCCACTTTAACAATCATATCCATCAACACTAGACTCACACATACAAATTTTAATGTGCGGTGGAGTGACGATTTGATGACGGAATCTCCTTCTCCCAGAGCCATGCCTGCCTCTGGTCGATCGAAGCGTCCTGCGCCGTCGACCAATTCAACATCGTTTTCAAATTCAAGCTAGAGGGAGCCTCGGGGTGGCTTTGTAGATACAGAATCCGTTTGGTGACCAGGGTGGGCTTGGTGACTGCTTGAGTGTGCTGGTGTTCCATAGAAAGAAAGTGAGGGAGCGATTGTGTGCGGAATGGAGAGAGTGTGCCATGGGAGAGTAGTCCATAAATTTCCCACTTATTCGGGCTAATCTCACTTTGCTCTCAAAAGATATTTTAATTCTTAATTCATACCCTCAAACATTAAAAATATTAATTTATACCCCAATTTTATGAATTAATAGTAATATAGATCTAGCACATTGTTGTTCAATTTTACGTCACAAATTAAATCACGTGAGCTACAAATGCTTTGGGTACGAGTTTATATATACATTTATAAGTTGTTGGTGCTTTATATAAGTTACACACGATAATGTTAGTCTATATTTGATTAATGAAACCCTATTTTTAATATACAAAGCGGTACTAAATTAATCACAAACGAATATCTACGAGATATACGCCATTCTCATTAATTCAATAAAAATCCTACAAATAGATAATCAATTTTTTTAATAAAAATTTAGCAGATCATGTTATATTAAATTTTGATATTGTTAACATCCGTTTAATACATTTATATATTTGTATAACTTGCTAGCTAAAAAAAAAGGTGGCTAAGAGGAGCTTGGTAGAAGCCCTAAAATCCACTTCAAAAACATTCCATTGCATTAAATCACAACATGCACATACTTTAAAGCACAAACAGCATACACACACACATATAAGAGAGAGAGAGAGAGAGAGAGAGAGAGAGAGAGAGAGAGACCTGAGGGCCACCAAGTTCATGAACCCTAATGGCTTTCACCATTGTTGTTGCTGCTGCTGCTTTAGTTTGGTGGAGAAAGTTGATTTGTGGGTGGGGGATGATTGATTATTTATTATAATAGATAGATGTTCTCTGGTTTGTAAAATGATGATTTTGTTGCCATTTCCTGCCTGCTGGATCGAACGGTATTTATATAACTTGCTAGCTAAAAAACAAAGGTGGCTAAGAGGAGCTTGGTAGAAGACGGCGGGGCGGTGATGACGAATTTGATGACATAATAATTAACTACATAAAGCTCATTTACTCAATTTAACAATATATATAATAAAACATGAGTGTGTTTGAATTTTATTTCAATCATATTTCTCCCCTCAAAATTATCACCAATCACTTATCTCACCCATCATCCATTTGTCAGATTCAAACGTTATATCGCATCACTTATTTCTATTATATGTTTAATCATTTACATATTTCTTTCCTAATAATATCACATCACTCATTTTTATTATATATTTAATTATTTAATATTTAATTAATTTGTAGTTAATATATTTTTAAAAAAATTAATATAATGTGATCAATTTTTTAAATATTCGAATTTTATATTTTATTGTGTCTTTGGATATGAGTCATGACTAGTACGTATATATTTCCTGTTTGACATTAACAAGTCACTTCAAATTAGGCCCACTTTTGAATTTTAAATGAAAGATGACAAATGCAAATCATATTGGCAAGGTCTTGGTTAAATCACAATCAAACACGGCTTTGGGTTTGCCGTATACACTTACTATATGTCTTGTTACGTAGAGGAAAGAAATGTGTACTTTATTTTTTTTCTTTTGTATTCAAAAATATATGTATTCAAATTACTATTATACCCTCACAAAGCTTTAACTGATCACTATTTGAGGATCATCGCTTGTTGGTTAAAAGAAAATTTTAATTTTGTCCTTTACATGAGTTGTGGGTTGATGGCATTACTAAAAAGAGTAAAAGAGTAAATTTAGTTTTTGAGAAACTTTTAACTTTATTTCGGAACTCACTTTCCGCCCAATTTTGGGCGGAAACATTTTGTGGGTGGAAGGTACATATTTTCCCTCTCACTTTTCTTTTCTTCCCCTCTTATTTTTCACATCAACCAAACAATAGAAACTCAATCTTTCCATCTTATTTTTCTTCTTCAACTTTTCATCCATCATATTTTCTACCGTACCAAACATAGTGTAAATTTAAGAGATTAAATTGGTATTTTTGAGCATTGGTTCTAATCCCACAAATTCTAGAATCGAAAACAAACAAGGGATTGATAAATTGGGTTGTAGTAGATATTAATTTGGATTACATTCATTCAACTCGTATGGATTGAGTTAGACAAGATAATCTAATTCAAAATTTGTCATGTGGGTCCAAATAAATCGTGAGATAACGCAAGCACTATCACTAAATTAGACAATCTTATGCATAACATATATTTCTTGCTTTAAAGCATCTTTTATGCACCTCCATGCAAGCTTAGAATCATAACTTTATTTTTACACATACCAACATAGTGTTACTTTTACTTAAAATTTTGACATAATTTACTAAATTTATCAATCATACTGACATTGATTTAATTGTAGGTCCCAATATTTGTTGGAATCTATTGTCAATTCAATAGTTGTGATTGATTAAATCTACAAATCAGATTAGTATTTTAAGTACAAATAGCATTTTTCTAACACATACACACACATAAATGTCTGTGAATACATACTATATTTACTATAGATTATACATATGAACAATGTTATATGAACCTAATTTACTGATATAATTTGTTGACTTAACTACTCACAATCATTGAATTTATTGTGGATTTCAGTATTGATAAAGATCCGCTACCAATTCAATAGTTGTGATGAATTAAGTCAATAAATTATGTCAGTAAACTACATCCCGTTGAAACTAGAAAGGCTAGATATCTCTAGCTTAGAGGTAGTTAACTAGAGATCGATACGTTGAACCAGGGTTCCATCCAGTTGGGATCATATCCTTTGCCACCAGTGTTTGACCAGAATACTGTGATGTCAACCGGATCGAAAATGGTGGTCTGAGTTGTGACCCGGGGTTGAGCTTCCAAACAGCACCCCAAGATTGCTGCATAGCCCACCATCCATCTCCTCTACCATGGCCACTTGATGCTTGTTTAAGATCAACCCTAGCAAGATCACTGTCTCCTTCTTCAAACTCCACCACCACTACCAAGTAGTTAGGGTTTGATCCTTTGTCAACATGGAATGCTATTGTTTTTCCTGAGTAATCACATGCAACCCTAAAAAGCACCACAAAAGAGAATGAGAGTGACAATTTGTTTCCTTGTTGCATGTATGTATTTGTGTGTATAGTTCTGTGTATGTTTTATCCTATCTATATAATAAAGTATAATACAATTCAAATCTTAAAAGATAAACAAAATGTTTATGTTATTCACGGTTGAGACCATTTTAAATTTTACTTTAAAATTAATCTAACGGCTAATATTAACACCTCAAACTTAATAAAAAAAAATAAGGCCTTAAGAGTGTATTTGGAGTGACTTTTTAAAAGTACTTTTAGGAATTATTTTTTATAAGTATTTAAAAAAAAAATAGTGTTTGAAAAAATTCCACCACTACCTCTACCACCACCACTCCCATATCTCCACCACCATCACCACCACTACCACCACCCCCATCACCACCACTACCACTGTCATTGTCGCTGCCACCACCTTACCACTTCCATTGCCTTACCACCACCACCCTACCATCAACACTACCACTATCATCACCATCCCACCACCAGCACCACTTCCACTGTCTCACCACCAGCGTTTCCACACTCTACCATCATCACCACCGCTGTCGCACCATACCACCACTGCTACTATCCCACCATCACTCCCACTGCCCCTCCACCACCCCTATGACCATCACAACTACCACCACCCATCACCGATTATTACCATCGTCGTCCATGGCCACTACTCACCACCATTGTCATCTTATTCTTATATTTATTATCATTATCACCATCATCCCCCTACCACCGTCGCCCACTGTCAGCACCCATCATCGCCACCTACCACTGTCACTTACGCTACTAACCACCACCACCTATCATCGCTCACCACTGCAGCCACCCGTTGTCACCTATTCTCATCACACTTACCACCGTCGTCATTCGCTATCAACCATCACACTGTCGCCTAAAAGCATTCAACGTCACCCACCACCACCATCATCACTACCCATCACCATCGTCGTCCATCACCACCCACACCACCACCACCATTGTCACCCACGGTTACCACCATCACCATGGTTGTCGTCCTATCTACCACAACAATCATCGTCTCCCATCATCACCATTGTCGCCCATCACTACTACCATCGCTCATTCTCACTACAATCGGTGTTTAAATTTCTTTATCTCTTATTTATGTTTTTGATTTAATTTTGGATGTGAATATAAATATTTTGACCATTTTTTTTATTATTCTGTGTCTTTAGGCACGGAAATAATTAATATATATATAATATAAAATAGAGAAAACTTAAATAAATTCATCTAACGGTCTCAAATAAACTCATCAAACTGCTATTAACATTCCTATCAAAGTCATTCACATTGTAGCAACTGTGAGTATTCAAGTAAAGATCATACATAATTTCTCAATAAAACTTTTAAAAAAATTGAACCTTAGATTTTTTTTTTTAATTCATCCTAAAACAATTTATTTTCCAAAAGAATGTTTTAAAAACTAGGTTTAATCTACCCTCAAAAAATTTATGAGAGCGAGAGAAAGAATATGGTATAAAATTATTTGGGGATAAGTCAAAACTATATAAAAAAAAAGGTTCGAATTGGGTTGTACTGAGCTTACAAGAATCAAGCCACAAGTTACTTAGATTCTAGTTGTTCGTAGAAACGAGCACAAATTTTTTTATTGTATTTGACTCATTTTGCAATTTGAACGAGCCAAATAAGTCAATACTAAGTTGACTATGTTCGTTTTTGTAATTTGAACAAGCCAATTAAGGGTCAAAATTGAGCTAAACTGGACCTATCTCGGGCTAGTACTCCGATCGTTTATTAACCCTATCTTGTTGTATGTGAACTTTGAGATGTGAATCTTACCGTGCATATTGGATTTCCAAAACTCCTGCATCATGAAGTTTGTCTTCTTCACTAGGAACTGCCAAGGCTCCAAATGTTGTACCACTCAGATCAAAATGTGCTGATTCAGATGCACAAGGACCTCCGGGGCAGAAATCTGTTATCACCACCGTGACTGGCTTGCCGGAACACTGTGGGTGCTTGGTACATTTCACCTGGTAAGGGTATATGGCCATAGAATATAATAAGGTCAATTCAACTAATTACGGCAAGAATTTATCAATTCAACTTATTCCGTTCCTTTTCGGGCATCTTTGTCGTCTCATTATATAGAGATTTGTTTAGACTTCAATGAAATATAATATTCATTAGATTTCATTGTAATAGTGATCCATTGTTACACTTATATATAAAAACGATAACTGTCGCAAGTTATAAGTATTCTTTTGGCAACACATGTCAGTGTCCTAGAGAGAAAGATTGGCATTAGAAGTCAGTGGTGAGCTCTGCTATTTTCCTTTCAAGCCAAATGCTAAGAATACTTTAGGGTTGTGACAGAACTTTTGTTTGGGGGTACCTGGTAACAGGCCCCACATTCCTTTCCTGATTTGTATAGGGATGGGCCTATCCCAGTAACCAAGGAAGAGAAAGGTGCTTGTGACACTGCATTTCCATACCCACAAGCTCCTCCTGCATGGGTTAATATGCACCATTAGTCTACACAACATAGTTTGTAAATTGGTTAATATCAACTAAAAATGGTCTCTCTCTCTCTCTCTCCAGGTTCTGTTACCATCGCTTTCGGCTCCATTGGGGCTGTCATACCACGTTGCACCGGTGGAAGACCAATGGGTTGCCATAGTTGACAAGTTGAAATGCTTGGGCATGAAGCAGAAGCACAGGTTGGTGAAGCAAAAGAAAGCAAGTAAACATGAGATTAAGAGATGTGGTGGTGAGAAGTGATGTGAAGTAGCCATTACTAAGCTTCATTACTCAACTACTAACTGTTTTACAAATATAAGTAACCACTACAATTGACTGTTTCACATGCGATTGACTCTACTGTGATCGCCATTCACAAAGTTAACTAGTATTTATAGAAGAAAAGCATGTGCTTTGTTGCTGTCAATCTACGTTCTCTTTATGATTTCATAGTCACAGCTTGGCTTTGAATTAGCTATGGCCGGTAACATGGCTTAATTGAAGCTAAGTGTTAGATGCAGCCGAATTACATTAAAATTAGCACAGGCCAAGCAGCTTTTGGCATTTAAAAAAAAATCTTGTAATCACTCGGCCATTATTCAAGTGAAAATAAACTCTGTCGGCAGAGGTGGGTCCTACATGATCTTCCATTAGAGCACTTTCTTTCTCTCTCTCATGATAAGCAAAAGTTTCCATGGATCCTGCCGTTAATGGTGGTTACTGGTCGTTTCATTTCTCTAAACTCCACCAATTCTTTTTCTCTCTCTTACTGATCCGATGACCACAACTAGATCTTACCCCTACTGCATAGCTAATTT
Source organism: Ilex paraguariensis (assembly GCA_963454935.2). Classification (NCBI taxonomy): domain Eukaryota; kingdom Viridiplantae; phylum Streptophyta; class Magnoliopsida; order Aquifoliales; family Aquifoliaceae; genus Ilex; species Ilex paraguariensis. Next base: position 432,672 of record CAUOFW020000692.1, on the reverse strand, counting down.
AATGGCCATGATGTTGATGGACTTGATATTATATATCTTTAATTGCATAATGCATGGAGGAGGTTATTTCAACGGCAATAAATAAATTTGATGTTTAAGTGTTTGGATTTATTCATCTAAACTTATTTAGAAGCTTTTGCATGATCTTATTGAGAAGGAAATCCCACCCACCAAATCCTTCTGTGTTTTTTTTTTGCCTAATGATTTGTTTAGTTAATCAAATGTTCGGTGGTTAATATCTTGGCTTTTCTAGAAGTTTGGATTAGTAACAATTCCGACTTAGGGTCGAGGTTAGGAAGGGAAAGGTACGGATTCACTATAAGAAACAACACCTTTTAATGATGTTATATCAAAGTCATCGTGCTCACTAAAATTTATCACAAAAACTCTCATTGGTCCTCGAAAAGTCGGTCTTCACTATAGATATACTACTAAAAGCTAGTTTTTATGAAATAAAAATCACCACAAAAAAAATGTAGATTTTTAAAGACAAATTTATATCGTCACTAAATCACTTAAGACAATGACAAACTTTATCACAACTAATTATGACGGCCTGATCCAGACCATGCTCAATCCAAAATTAAAAATTAGGTTCAGTTTAGAAATACAAATCAGACCGAGGTCATAAGTGTAGTTTGGCTCAGATTAAGCCCGTTATCTTGAAAAACTCGATCTTTTAGTGACGCACGTGAGATCTCCATCTTAAAAAGAGAATAAGGGTACGCATCGCAAGTCTCAACCACTCTATTTGTTACGTCAACATCACAGAGCCACTCATTCCCATCACAAATGTGACACCTCTTTGAATTTTTATGTTTTGAGTAGGGATGACAGTGGACCAAATCGGGGCGGGGATTGTAGTCTCCATTCTCATACCTGCTTAAAAAAATTTTGTCCATCTTTGATCCACTCCCGTTAACGGGTATAGTTTTCATCCTCATCCCTATTCGTAGGTAAATTTGTAATCCCCGCTCCGTCTCCCGTATCCACTCCAGCCCAAGCCCAAGCCAACATAATCCAATATTCAATTAACCAATGTTTATGTACCGGTGGAGTGCTTGATTTTCAATTCAAATAATTAGAAAAACATTTCATCCAAATTTCAGGAACATTTGGGTCAATAAGAACAGTGGAAAAATCGTGACAAGGTACACATTTTCATACTTATTTGTGTAAAAGTACCTAAATATAAAACATATGTTTATAAGTACCTTTATGTGTAAATGTTTGGTGAAAAGCTACACTTTTGTTGAATTGTAATTTTTTCTCTTATTAAATTGTCTTTTTCTTTTATTAATTGTAGATAAATATGACAGTTATATTAGAGATTCAATTTCTTAATTTTATGCTATATCTTTTTTGAATTTTAAATTGCTTATTCATGCGCGATTGACCAACCGTTGATTCAAACATTCCATACCTATTCCTCTATCATTCACTCCATTCTGTAATCGGGTTTTCAAACATATTCCAGTTAGTTGCAATGGAAGAAATGCATCAGGTATATCGTCCATATGTTTTTTTTTTTTGTTAAATCGTTACGGTCTCTTAACGTCAATCATGTTCATGTCATGTGAAGATAAATGTCAATGGTGATGACTCAAATGGGGATGATCGTTATAATCAAGATGATGATTCTGATTTGAAGGATAATTTATTGCATAGCACGATAATGTTATAGTGCTACAAGGTCATGTCACAAAGGTACTAGAAAATGTCACAGTGCTATAAACTAATGTCACACTACTACAAGTGAATGTCACACTGCATGCATTGAAATGATGCATGACACAATGTATATGACCTCTTTGGCTTTTTTTTGGCAAATGATCGAACATTTAGTATGCATGTAGTACTAAGCAACAGAAGTATAAAGGTAATTGAGGGGAAAAAAAAGTAGATAAAATAAAAACGTTAGAAGAAACAACATTTTTTTTGAGTTATCAACTTCTTTTCCAAAATCTTCAACGATCTTCTTCTTCAGCGATGAATTTCGGTATGGTTGTCATCGTCTAATACCGATATTTTTCCCTATTCATAGTGAACCCATCAAAAAAATCATCACTTATTCAAAGGAATTTTCACATCCTATTCGGCAATCAACATGAAGTTTTAAAAAGAAAGGAGGTTTTAGAGGAAGTTTCTCACCAAATATTGGAAGAATGTATGTTTTTCGGTGAGATTTCCACTTATTCATAGTGAAACAATAAAAAACCCCATTACTTGTGAACAATGATTTTTACTTATTCAGCAATGATCAACAGGAAGTTTTAAAAATCAAAAATGAGGTTTTATGAAAGTTTTTGGAAGAATGAGATTTCTGACGATATTTAAGAGATTTATGTGTAACAGTTGAGATCCCTTAAGTTTCGGTTGTAGAGACAAAAATATAGGAATCAGTTCTCATTCTACTGAATGAGATATTTTAAAAATTTGTTAGAAGTTGTGTACTTTTTTGACCTAAATTTTTAAAAGTGGTACTTTCTGTCCTATAATTTCTAGAAAGGGTATCGGTGCCCTTAAAACCCAAGAACAGTTTGTGTTCTTGTAGAGAATATATAACCAAACACTGAATTTTTATTTATTTTTTTATGTTTTTTCCTAGTTTATTCTAGGTATGGAAGGTACTTGCAAATATTAAATGCGAGTAAGTGAGGCTACAAATAATTATACCAGACAACCAACATGTCCAACCTACTCCTCTAATATGGAAAGTTAATTATAGTACTAGGACAAAAACTAATTATTAATCAAAAGCTATAATAATAATAATAATAATAACGGGTAAAATGGGGTAAAGACGAAGACGGGGACGGGGATAGGGCAGAGGTAAGTGTCAGTCCATCTCCACCTTCATCCCGTACGGATTTATACGAGTATCTTCATATACTTCTACCGTTCAATACTATGGTTCATCCCCGGTCCAAACAGGACGAATACTCATTTTTACTCGGTTCACTGCCATCCCTAATTTTGAGCCCTTCTTTCTTTATCCACTAATTGATTTTGCATAAACTCACTGTTGTGTATCATTAAATTACTGTAAAATATTGTCACTAAAAGACAGAGTTGTGCCACTAACTTCTACTTTATTTTGAATGATTTTTTTTTATTTAATGATCAGGAGTGTTTGAACAAACTTCCGCGCACATAGACTAATCTCTTCCCTAGTCTGGTCAAAAGCACACCATCCACGTTGGGACTACGGTATTTATGATGGATAAATCGCTTACGACCTGAACCAAAGGGGTTACAAAGATTCAAATTCAAGAGCTCACCCCCATTACCACTTGAGCTACCGCTTAAGGCTCTTGTACTACTACTTTCGGGTATTAATAGCTATTAATTTTATTATATGACCCATATACTTAATTTATATAATAAAGTATAAAACAATTCAAATTTCAAAAAATAAAAAAAATCACTTTTGTTTTTCGAAGTTAAAATTTATTCAATTTTTTTCAAAATTTAATCTGAGGATTGATATAACCTTATGAAATTTTGTTTTCCCAAAGGGTTAATTGTAAGTTGTACCCTGAAATATAGTTTGAATTTCAAATTGTACTCTCAAAGATCAAAAATTTTAATTTACACCCTTAAAGATAAAAATTTATATCAATGTGCACCCCCAAAGATAAAAAATCTCAATTTGTACCCTCAAAAATAGAAATTTGTATCAATGTGCACCTCCAAAGATCAAAAATCTCAATTTACACCATCAAAAATAAAAATTTGTATCAATGTGCACTTAAAACTAAATTAATAAATTATACCTAGATCTCCTTCATGCTTGTCACTTAACCATTTGGACCCCTTCACATTTAAAATATTACTCTTACATCTCATGACGTTTGTGTACGTATAACACGTAACCTTTTTTTGTTGATATCTGTTAATGTAACCGTTAAAAAATATGATTTTATCCTAATAAAAAATTATAATTTCATATTACCCTTTATTTTGTGAGTTCGATATACTCTAAAATTTAAAATCAAGCTTACTATTTGAATGTTCAATAGAGCGTAGATATTTATATAATATTTTTTATATCCAATGCAACATATCACTCAATGTGCAACCCCTTATTCTATTAGACATTCAAATGGTAAGTTTGATTTTGAATTTTAGAGTATATTGGATCCATAAAATAAATGTTAATATGAAATTATAATTTTTTATTAGGATAAAATTATATTTTTTAACAGTTATATTAACAGATATCAATGAAAATGAGTTACGTGTTACACGTGCACAAATATTATAAAATGTATGAGTAATATTCTAAATGTGAAAGAATCCAAATGATTAAGTGACAAACATGAGGAGATCTAAGTATAATTTATTAATTTAGTTTTAGGTGCATATTGATACAAATTTTTATCTTTGAGGGTGTAAATTGAGATTTTTGATCTTTAGGAGTGTATATTGATACAATTTTATCTTTTAGGGTGTAAATTAAGATTTTTTTATTTTTGAGGATACACATTGATACAAATTTCTATCTTTGAAGGTATAAATTAAAATTTTTAATTTTTAAAAGTACAAATTAAAATTTGAACTATCTTTCGATGTATAAATTGAGATTAATCCTTTCCCAAAATATCACCATTCAATGTTCACGTCGCTGTCACACCTCCCACCAACTATAGTGGGGACATAACACGTCAGACGAAGTGGGCCTACCGTTCTTCAGTCAAATTTCTCGGATTCAAAGAAAACCAAAGTCCTCCTCCATTTCATTTTCTCACACGCAACCTTTCGTCTCCATTAGTTCAATCTAGCATGTGTTGGATTAATCAAGTTTGAGTAAAATTCAACTTAAATTTATGAGCAAACATTTATATGATATGAATTTTTTTTTATTTTCATTTAAGAGTACAAATATTTTGAATCTTTTTAGTTTATGTATTTAAATTGTTATGTAAATATAAATTTTTGGCATAATATTTTTTTTTTTTGTTACTCTATACCTTCAAATACGAAAAATAACTATAATGTACGCAAGTTGTACGTCTCAATTATGTTATATACTTTCCATCTACTATTATATATTATTTTAAGATACCCAATATTATCCACACTTCTAAACTTTAATAGGTAAGTTGTAACTTATTAGACTTCTTAGTTTGTATATTTTTTGCATTATTTACTTTAGATGCCCTAATCGATTTAGTGTAAAAATTTATTTTTCTCTTAGGGCAGTATGCACCCTAATTGTTACTAATTATTTATAGGTTTTGATTCTTCAAACAATACTTTTCCCCAAGTTTTTTTTTCTTAATTTTGGGTAAGAGTAATATTATTTAGACATAAATATTTGACTTAATCTTTTAAATTAATGATGTATTTTTAATATAACTATTAAATTAATATCAAATTTTAATATTTAATGAGATTTACAATCAATTTAAATTAAGTCATCATAAAAATAGTAAGTGATTTGTGTCTCAACTTGCAATTAATCACCAAATAGTTATTACCGTGGGACGAGTGTGGCAATAAACTTTATAAGCCAATCCATTTATTAAAAGTATTAGGGATAATCTGTACCTAAAATTACAGTGTAATGTGAATGGTTTTGACAAAGATGTTCGTGACTATTAAATAAATCTATTTTTTGAGACTGTCAAATAGACTTATTGAAATTTACCCTGTTTTATATTATGGAATTCAAAATTTTATACTTTATCTAATATGACTCTACATTATATTAGTAAGTTATAGTTAACTACGGAGGATCAAGATTGCATCTAATATATTTGTTTTGGCGAATTATTTATCATTGATGGGGTGAGAAATCTACTTGTATATAATATGTCCCACGCAGGCGAGTTTATCAAGAATGAAATTAAAGAGAAAATATATTTGTGAGAATCTCACTCTGTTATCTATATATGAGCAACACAAAAATACTTAAATTGTAACACAAACAAGAGAAGGAGATCCCTAGGGATCGCAATGGACTGGAGAAAAACGGATATTCGTCCAAATTCGTCTAATTTGGATCAGGGATGAACTATACGTATTGGACGGTGGACATATATAGGGATACCCGTACAGGGATGAAGGTGGGGATAGACTTATTGTTACCCCCGCCCCACCCTTCCCCGCCCCCGCTACCCGTTATATATATACAAATACTTCAAAGTCCGAACTAAATATATTTACTGAAACTATCAATCTAGAAATATGGTAATTAAATTAACAAGTGACATTGCTATATGGTAATCTTATCAATTTTTTTCTCTGATTGTTCTTTTTTCTATTTGTGTTCACTGATTGAAACTGCTAGGAGTTTGGATTAACTATGTTTTAAAAACAGATAAGAGAGAGTAAGATAGTTTTGTATTTCATCGTGGGTAGAAAAATTGTGAATAGAGGTTGATTAGTTTCTCTGTTAGAGTGAACTAAAAAATGGAGAGAATTATTGAATTAGCCAAATTTTATGTTTTCATCTTTTAACACATTATGGCTGTAATATAAATTGTAATAACAAAAATTCTTCTACGAAACTTCAAGTGCAGTGTTATCGTTTCTTAGTTCAATTTTACTTTTCGTTTTTTCCTTTCTCTCTAATAGTTCCGTTTCTCTTTTTGTGGTCCAATGACACTTTAAATAGAATACTATATTATTTTGGCTTTTACATTTTTCTATTTAGTTTATGTTGTGTTAGATTATTTAGAATATTGTTGAATTATTTAAAATTTTAGATTATGTTACTTGGGCTTGAGCTTAGACTTGGATTTGGGCTTGGGCTTGGGCTTAGGCTTAGGCGGGTACGGGGGAAGAGATTAGAAATTTACCCGCAGACAAGAATGACGATAGAAACTATATCCGTTAACGGAGGTGGACCAAAGATGGACGAAATTTTTTTAAGCGGGTACAGAGATAAAAACTACACTCCCCGCCCCCGCTTTGATTCACTGACATCCCTAGAGATCCCTCAAATATATATTTTTTAAAAGCGTTAATATATATTATCCATTTAAATAGGATTCATTATATATAAGAAGGTCTTTCATTTATTAATAATAAATAAATTTTTAAAAAAATTGAAAAAAATGTAAGGGAGGATTGAACGCACAAACAAGAGGAATTTATCAAATGTTGTATCTCAAATGATATATTTTGTTTAACAATCAGGGGTGTTCAGGTCAGTTTACACATACCTCAACTAATCTTCTAATCTCCTCTTTAGTACAGTCAAAGACAGATCATTTACGTTGGGACTAAAATATTCATGAAAAATAAATTTTTCATAGTCTAACCTGAAAAAGTTGTCAAAATTTGAACTTATAACGTCTGAATTTACAGTTTATTATTATTATTTCTTAAAACTATTTTTTTTGGTTCACTATTTGAAATTGTTATAGGGAAAAAGAGCTAATAAAATTTATTGGCGGGACCTAAAGAAAAATACTACTTAATTTAAATAAAATTTAAAAGTTAAAACTTAAATACATATCAACCCTTAGATGAGTGTGGAAAGAGTGGACCCCACTGAAAAAATTAATAAAACTTACTCATCTAAGAGTTAATATACATTTAAATTATAATTTTTAAAATTTTATAGGATTACTCGGACCTAAAAATCCAAAAACAAGCGTATGACCTAGGGGTCCAACAATGAGCTAGGTGTGACCATTAGCTTAACCGTTGATCCTTGAAATAGCGGAAGTGGCGCAGAACCGTTAATAGCCGTTGGAAGCCTCCAAAGAGAAGCAAGGCCAAGGCGTGCATGTCTGCGTAATCACCTAGAAAAGCCCCCACCCCTTGCGGTGAAACCCCTAAGCCTTTGAACAGTCACAAAATCCCCCTATACTTTTCCACCCTATTACGAAAAGTCCTCAGTCGTCACTCTGTCTCTCTCTGTGTATTGCTTTACCCCGAATCTCTTTCTCTCTTCGACGATCACTCAGATCCTCGATCGGCCGCAACAAAAGGTAAAACCCTAACCCTAACCCTAACCCTAACCCTAACCCTTCCTTCTTTTTCGGTTAAAATTAGGGTTTTGAATAATCGATCATAGAATATTTTTTCAATACTTTTTAGTTATTCACTGTACCTTTTGTTTGGTTGCTGAGAAAATTGAAGGGCAAAAAGAATGGAATAAAATTTGACTTCTTTGGTTTATTATGTTCAGTTGATCTTCAAAGAAACGAAGAATGCTTACCGAAGGAAAAGAAATGAAGAATATGGTAGTTAAGCAAAGTATGTGTGATCAAGCTGTTTTTTCTCCCTCAGTTTGTGTTCTGTTTAATTCATAGGAATGGAATTGTGCGTTATGTTTTCCAGTATTTTATCTATTACCAAACGATGAGTTACCATTAGATTTCTAAGGATTTGTTTGATGATGACTGAACATGTTGTTTGTGGGATAATTGGGATGTAGGGAATTTAATTCGCTGTGTTTGAGCTTATGTTTTGTGCTTGGGTAAAGAGTTCAAGTAGTTGACTCCTGATTGATTTTGTTCACTAAGCCAAAAAGTTTCATTAATTGTACTTCGAGGGAGTATTGATAAAAATATTAGTGTAAATATCATAATTCTTCCCTAAATTTTGTTTCAGGTTTCAATTTGGTCCTTGAACTTTCAAATCTCTCAATTTAGTTCCTCAATTATCAATTTTGTCTCAATTAAGTCATTTCGTCCATTTCCACCATTAGATAAAAAACATACAATTTAACTCTTGAAATTGATCAGATTGGACTACTCACCGGTTGATTTGACATTATAAATGGATGAAATGACTTAATTGAGAGAAGATTGATAGATGAGGGACTAAATTGAGAGAATTGAATGTTCAAGGACCAAATTGAAACCGGAGACAAAATTTAGGGACCAATTATAATATGTACCCAAAAAATTAGTGGTCAAAAGTTGCCTATGGAAATATAGAATTACTAATATTTATGTCTCGTAGTTCATATTGATTTCTTTAATCGCATGATTGACGTGATTATTTTATTTGCATTGTGAAACAGGTTAAGTAGATTCTTATTCACCATCAGTATTGATAATTGGTGTAAACTATCAATTCAATGCCTTCGGCCGTATCGCCTCAGTGGCATGAGAAGGCTAGTGGTTTCTTTTCGTCATCCGGTAACTTCTAATGAATTCTGTTCCCTCATTGTGTGTACCCTTCTTTATTTTTTTTGTTGCTGTGCTTGTACTTAAGTTGGTTAATGCAGGGGTGAAGCTTAAAGAAGCTGGGCAATCTGCGGGGACATTTGTGGGTGAGGTTGCCAAGGATGCAAAGGGGAATGTTACTGATGTGGCTGGAAAAGTTGGGTCTATGGTCAAAAGTCGATGGTCGCTTCTCCAACAGCCATCTACAAGGCATGCCATGCAGGACCGTCTTATTTCCGCTGCTGCAACTACTGGCATGTTGTTAAGGGCGGGCATATCTGAGACAAAAGATAAGGTTTCTGTTGGAAAGACGAAAGTTGAAGAGGTAATTTAGTTGGAGCTTTCAATTTTTGAAGTTTTTGGCAGTGTTAAGGCTGACAGAAGCTGAAGCAATTATACATCACACTTTTTTAGTGTTAACAGTCGGTGAGTTATAAATACACAATATGCATTCAAATCAAATCTTGCGGCAAACAATTGCTAGAAGTTCCAAAGGAGCAGATTGTTCCTATATATCTGATTTTGGAATTAAGTATACACCCTTTAAGTAATGTCAGTGATCCTTGAAAATGACTTGTTTATGAGCCTGTACAAATTTATGGCTCCAAACAAATTATGTTCTCTCACTTCTTGTATTTAAATTAACTATGATAAGGTATCACTATAATCTATACTATCTTACGTAGAGATACTACTTGCTTTTCCTTGGATAGATAACTCGATAACCTAGTTGACTGGATTGTAAGAGGGAGCATCTTAGGATCAGCTACAAGAAGATATAAAAACATAATTGTAGAACTTAGAACCATGAAAGTTTCACTGTTTGGTATTTAGAGGAACTCACAGCCATGACATCACCATGATGGGATCTGATTTCATTCATCACTATGGAGTTTTGTCTCCCCTCTTTCACTTATCCCATCCCTCCTTCCTCATCCCCAAGCCAAGAGCATTGCAAATAACTAATTGTTTTTTAAAAATGCTTTGTTTTGCTCTCCAACTATTTAGATTAGGAATCAACATGATTTTTGAAATGCATAATGGTTGTCATAAGAATTGGGCAAGCCCAATTTGGTATGCATTAGGGTTGGTGTCTGGTTGTCGTGTCACCATCTTTATGGCTAAGGCATAAGTAAATGTTGTCCTTATACAACTAGCTATAGTTGATTCAAATGTTGGCTGACGTTCCTTTATCTTTAGATAGGCGTTTTAAAACAAATGTATATATATGCTTTTGAATAACATCTACAAGATTCTTTGTAATAAGGGCGAAGCTACATGTGCTACAGTGTTCAGACCTTTTTAGTCGTTGGGAAACAAAATTGAGACCAATTTATAGATATCCTGAGGCATAGGGTTTTTGTATAATTTACATGTTTGGAATCTTTGAAAAAGTATCGGTGAGGTCAAATTTGAGTATCAAATATTTGCACACGCAAGCTATCCTCCTGTATTAATTAGTTAATTTATTTGGTTTTTCATTTTGCCATTGACCACCTCATTTGCCTTCCACTTATCCTTCCGCCCATTTAAAAAAAAAAAAAAAACTCCTTCAAATTTGTTGGTGTTTGACGTCGTGACGTGATCATGATACAAACATCTTAAATTCTCAACTCAACAAATTTTTGTCCCAACATTTTTTGGGATGGCTACATAGTCTTGTTTCGATATTGAGTTTTATTAGCAGCCATGTTTTCATGAAACCATAAGTTACCATATTTTTCTTTACTATTTCATTTAAAGTTAATTTTGGTTTTCCTCTACCCTTACTTTACTGTCAATAGCTATCCGATCACCCTTTGTCACCGGTGCCATAGCAAGCTGTCTATAAATATGTTCAAGTTACTTAAGTTGATTCTCCCCTAACTTATTTCTTTTGTGTGTTATCACTATTTTTTCATAGATATATTTATTCCCAGTTCTATCTTTCATAGTTTTACTACACATGTATCTTAACATTCTCATTTCGGCTACACAAATATCTTAAATGCAGTTCCAAAACTGAGTTTAATAATTCATTGTAGAAATCTTCTCTCAGTGTTGAACATGATTTTTTTTATTTTTGTAGTATGATCTATGGAAGGGACTATGATTTGTTGCAATAACAAAAGAGTTGGGCTGATAACCGTGAGGTTGTTGGTTCAAATCTCAGGGTAAACACTTTATGCTAATAATTTCAAAGGTTAGGTCTGTGCACAGTTCATCGTTCTCAACACTCTTGATTGGAGGGGTGTTGAGAAAATAAATGTTAGAAAAATTTATAGGGGAAGTTGATTGTTGTTGACATTCTAATATTTGAAGTTGAATATGTGATAATATTAATTGTTTATTGAATGACACCACTTGGGAGAAATCGTGATTCCACCTTTACAACTCATGATTTTCAAATAGGTACATGACATTGTGAAAACACAGATATTCTCCATTTTCACGTATTGATAGAATGGAGGAGTTTTTAAAGACAATAGTTGACATATTCGTGGGGTGTGGGGAATATTTCAAATGGAAGACCATTTGACATTGTGCTTTCTTTGTTTGCTACGTGATGGGTTATTTGGAAAGAAATGAATGTGATGATCTTTGAGGATAAAAGTGAAGATTTTGAAGGGCTTTGGGGGAGAGGATTCACTTTTTGGGCTTCAATGTCTAAGGACTTTCAAGATGTTCCTCTCTTTTGTATTATAATAAGCTGGAAAACATGTTGTGGCTTGTTGTTTTGATTTTTTACTTTTTAGGTTCCAGTAACATGTCTTGTGTCGGACTTCTTGTCCACACTTGATATGGTTTTCTTTTAATATTTCCTTTATTTATTTATTTATTAATAATACGTTGTTTCTTATCGAAAAAATAGTTGACATATTTGTGATGGTAATTTTGGGTAAGGTGGCAAAGAGAACTGCACAAAAAAGTAAAACTATTATGACTGATATTGAGCGATGGCAGAAGGTATGTGATAGCTCAATATCTTTTACTCTTCTCTAATGCAATTGCAACTTTATGAATTCTTAGCTTTTCTCTTTCATTTTGCAGGGAGTTGCAAGCACTGATGGTAAACCTTTGTTATTTTGACAATACTATATGGTTTACTTTTTCTATGCTTCTGGATTATCATCAAGAGCATTTATGAAGTTTCTCATGCTTAGTTTTTTGCCATCCACATCATCTGTTAATGTTTTTGTTATTAAGGAAAATTTCACTCACATGCCTTTTAGTTTACTATATCTTCAAGAACACCTCCTCTGATACCCTTTCTAGTTTATATTTAAATATCATTGACACGCTTTGGCATTAAACCATCATTTTTAACAAAAAAAAAAATTCATCTAAAATACTAAAATTACGTCTACATAAATCCCAAACAATCTTTCTACATAAAATTCGAGCTGATTAAAATTCATTTTTTTACATATTAAAATTCAAGTTGATTAAAATTCGTTTTTTTATATATTAAAATTTGAACCGATTAAAATTCGATTTGAGTTGATTAAATTTTATTTTTTTTACGTATCAAAATTCGAGCCTATTAAAATTTATTTTTTTACGTATTAAAATTCGAGCTGATTTAAGCTCAACCTGTGCTATTAGCATAAATTAAAATTAAATTTGAGTTGATTAAAATTTTTATTTTTTTACTTATTAAAATTTGTGATAATTAAAATTCAATTTAAGTTGATTAAAATTCATTTTTTATGTATTAAAATTTGAATCGATAAAATTTATATTTTTTTACATATCAAAATTCGGGCTGATTAAAATTTAATGAGAGCTGATTAAAATTTGATTCGAACCGATTTAAAACAAATTTTAATAGACCTGAATTTTAATATGTAAAAAAATTCATAAAACAAAGGGGTCTCTTTAAAGATATGTCTATCTAGAGATGGTATAGATGAAATTTTTTCTAAAATATATCATGTGCCTTAAATTAGATAGGGTGTATCTTCAGAAAATAGAGGGGTGTCTATGAAGATATGATAAAGTAGAAGGGATGTGGCTGAAATTTTCCCTTGTTATTATTATTTCTCTTGGTGGAAGAAATGGTTAATTTTTTGAGTGTAGATTGGTGAAGACTTGTAGGGTGACATTTTTCTTTATATTATGTCCAAAGTTAGCAATCACAAAATCTGTTGTTAATACATAAACATGTCTTGCCGAAAAATGCTTTTTTGTGCTCGTTAGAATGAACATCGTTTGATATTCAATAGTTCTTTTAGAATCTGAGTCCCAATTGTTATCTGTCAGAGTGGTAGTTTCCATTTTTTTCAGGATAAATAAAATACATATTTTTGAAAAGGTGTGAGTTTCTTCGCCTTTGATGGGCATCTCAGCTTCTTCGACTGCACCGCAGAGTTATTGCTCATCTTTTTGTGGAAGCTATCATTATTGAATCTAATATAAGTCTTTATTTAACAATCCAAAATGCTTGCGACTGCAGTGAATAGAAAGTGCAGTTTGACATGCATCAAGGGCATAAAATGAACCGGAAGGGCAGATTTAACTATAGCTTGGGTAACCAATGAACTGACACTCTTAACTATGCTTTGGTGCTGAAGTTTTGACACTGTTTTTGGAACAAGGATTACTATAAAGCTGTATATGCTTCTATAGTGTTGCATATTGTATTAATAAAGAATTCTTACCTATAATTATTCTTCTTTGCATGGGAAGGCTTTGTCATTACATTACGAGGTAGTGCATATGGTGAGGCTCAAAGCCATCGAAGTATTCTTATTTCATAATTTACTACCAAATGGAATGTGAAGAGACTGATTTCTCCATAGAGTTATTAGCAACAAACTAGGTGATGAGCAAGATGTTACTTGTTGTACCTTACTTTTAGCACTTCTATACGTTGGGAGCTAGCCAGGAGTATTTTCAACCTATGCTTGGATTGTGTAAAATTTTATTCTATCTATTGATAAAAGTTTGTTTCTTATTAAAAAACAACATTATGGGGAAAAACAACCAGAAACATGAATTATAAGCTGTCTAAACTGCATTGCTCGTGATCTCTCATTTTATTTCGTCTTCAGTATTTGGAGCTCCAATCGAGGTTACAGTGCAGCGGCAACAATCTACCAGTCCTGTTCCGCATATATTGGTTAAATGTGCAGATTATCTAGTTCTGTCAGGTGATTTGCATGAGAGTAATACAAAGTGTATTGGCCATTTCCACGTCTTTGTATGATGTTGCAGTTTTATGATAATGGTAACTGTACTCTTGTTTGGTTAAGGGCTGAACTTGCAGGAGTTGTTCAAGTCTGGAGGAGACAAAAAGGTTATTCAGCAATTAGTTTCACTATACAATCAAGGTTTGTGAGGATTTGAACTCATGTTTGACTTCAGATTATTCTGTGTGACCGCATGGGTCGGTAACTATTGCCATTTTTATTTTATAGACTCAAAAGCATCTCTGCCTGAGGGTGTGAATCCAGTTGATGTTGCGTCTCTGGCCAAGTGTTATCTTGCAAGTCTACCTGAGCCATTAACCACATTTGAGCTATATAATGAAATTAGAGGTGCTCGATCCAGCATACATGTGATGAGAAATATACTGAAGAGGCTTCCTACTGTTAACTACATGACACTTGAACTGGTTACTGCACTCTTACTTTCCGTTAGCCAGAAGTCATTTCTTAACAAGGTATTCCTGCATCTCTCTCTCTTTCTATATATATATATATATATATGCAAGTGAATGGATGTGAGGTGTCATGCACATGCACATCTTGTTTTGAGAGAAGAAAGAAAAGAAGAAGGGGAAGATGGGTGTTACCGTGTTAGTGCTTTCTTGAGGTGAATCTCCTCATTTAACAAATATCCATAGATTGGTCTACTCCTTGCCCATAGAGAGAGGAATATTCCAAGCACTTTGAATGATCACTTTCTTGTGCATGTGCATATGTGTGTGTCTGTTGAATATGTGTACAATTGTGAAATATTGTATGTCCTCACACATCTGACACTTAGAATTAAAGCTTGTCATTAAGCCACTTTCATTTTAATGAAATTGTTGAAGGTTATATTCATTGGGGGATGCTGAAACTTTTATCAAATATGGACATTTGATGAGTTCGATTTTAGCAAAAGTGGAGGTTGAGCATTCACTCAGGATATTTGATAGTCAACTTGTGTCAGATTAGCATGCTTAGTGGTTGCTAACTTACTTTTTACAGATGGATGCTCGAAGCCTTGCTATGGAAATTGCCCCTATCATCATGTGGCAAAAAGGGCGGAGACCAGAATATTATAGACATTTCTGGAATCAGCCATCAAAAACTCATTCCAAGAAGAACATGGATTCTGCTTCAAATTATAGTGCATGGAACATGCTAGCAGGTAATAACTGATCTCGTTGTTTCTTGTTTATCGATATATAAATGTAGATGTATGCATCTGTATGCGTGTGTGTGTTTTGGCAAGTTTGTTTTTATGTGGGAATTTCATTGTTATTGACGGAAAAAGTCGGTACAGGGTTAATAAGGCACATAAGCCCGAAGTCAGTGTAATGATACTACTGTCCAATACATTTCAGAGAACTTTGCTAGGAATTAGCTTAGTGTACAATTGGACATATCTATATGAATCTGGAAAGCCCCATTACTCTTTTTAAGGTATTGGGAGAAACATTAATAGCATAGGAATGGGTATCATTATCAAAGAAAACAAGAGGCTTTCTCATATCTTTGGCATGTTATTGTTGTTTGTAAAAAGGAAAGAGATCTGCCTTGAAGTGCTATGTATGAAATTGACAGGTCAATTCAATTTGGTAGGCATTTGAAGGCACCTTTGAAAGTTTATTTAAAACAATCTGGTGAAGGTTTAAAATTGAGTTTTGGGATGGAGCACTGCTGCACTGAGTGAATTATGGGGTAGATAAACAGTTGGGTGCTGGAGATTTGGTTTGGTCATCATATAATCTTGGGGCATGTTGCTTGTGAAGCGTGAATACTTGGCTTAGTGTATCAATCTAGATAAACCATGCCAGTGTTGGAGAGGAGGGAGATGTGTTGGTGGGAGACGGTATGTATTGATTGTTACTGGATCCTTTGATAGTAGAGCTGCATTGACAATATTTCAAAGACAACGAAATTGCAATGGTACTTCACACATTTTCCCCTTTGCATCTGCTACTGCTGATCTACCAACGTTCTGATAACCGGATTGGATGTTTAGCATTTTTACGGCAACAAAACAAGAAAACCACCCACTATTTATTTCATCCCTCTAGGGTTCTACCAAGTCCACACACTAGTAAAATATTGTCCTTATCACTAAATATTTTTTCCCATTATCTTAGAAATGGTGATGAATTTCTGCAACTGAGAACTTTTATATGGTGGGCTTAGCAAACAACATTGTTGTGCGTTATTATTTCTCCCTTTTCTGAATTCTTTTGATTTTTTTTTGTTGCATATAGAAGAGGGCGAAGATATGGATGCATCCTCACCCATTCCTTTGGACGACGGATTGCAAGTGGACTTTGGTGCTATTGAGGTTGTTCAGTGCTTAATAGAACACCACAATGCAATCTTCACAGAAGCAAATGTGACTGTCTGGAGATGATTTTCATGGTCATATTTCCTCATACTTGATGGATTCCTTGTATTGGAACCTCTAAAAAATAATTTCTCCAGATGGGAGTTTCCAAGTGTTACTTGGGGGTGTTCTTTGCTTAGTAGATATTGTGTTCTTCAGCAGCTTTGGGGTGTTAATGATTGTAGGTCTGTACATTTGTGGAGTTAGAATAGTATAGGTCTCTAACTTGTATCCAGAATATACTCTCTCTCTCTCTCTCTCTCTCTCTCTAATTCTTTTTTGGGGGTAATATAAAACTGGGTTGTGCATGCGTTGCTATAATTGTGGTTTGTTATATTCTTTGATCAATATGTGACGTGTTTGGAAAGAGTTTTGAATTTGAATTTTGACAATATTTTAGGGTCAGTTATGTGAGATTTATTTTTCATAAATTTTTTAGTGAATTAATCGAGGTATGTGTAAGTTGATCCGAATTCATTGCAAATTCGAATTAGAGAATTATTCTCTTTTAACTTGGGAGCGAGGAGTTTATTTCCTTTTCGGTCTACCAAAGATGATTGAGTTTTTTCATATGAGGAAATTGACTTTAGCAGAATGTGTTGAGAACTTAAAAACACAGTTTTGGTGATAGTCGATTGGTTGCAATATTAAAGGGGTATTATAGAATTATTACACATTAAAACTCTTTTAATCTAATTTTATATTGTATTTAGTTGCAAAACACTTTGTATTACATAGAGTTTTATTTTAAATATTTATTCAAATAATACACTCGTAATATTTTTATCCAATATTTAATTTTGTATTTTTTTCGTTTATACGAAATTAACATGTATTAATTAATATAATCCTTTTTTTTAACAATACCGTAACCAAAGGATCCCTAAAGTTTTATTCACAATATAAGCATATTCAATGGAAAGAAAATAGTTAGAAAGCTTTGTGGAATGACGTTCTTCATATCAAACTGAAAATCTATTTCTAAATTATACCATTAATGCCTCAAAGTTTATGTGATAATATAAACAAGGGTTAATAGCATTCTTTGTCTTTAAGGTATGCATATTTTTGTCAATTTAATCTTTAAAATATTAATTTTATTTCTAAAATATCTAATTCTTGTTTAAACAGTCCATACATAGACGGATCGTTAGTTTTTTGACAGAATCATCATGTGTTGATCACATGAAATCATCTGAAAGAATGATACGTGATCGCTTTCGTCAAAAAATTTAACGAATTATGGACCAAATTAATAAAATTAATACAATAAAAACTAAACTGATAAAACGAACATATTTTAAACACTAAAATTACTATTAACCTTTTAAACAATTAAAAACTATTGCAAAAGAAATATCACCTATTCTGAAACACAAGAACAAACTTAATTAATTACACCAAAAAGTAAACAAAATCAAAAACCTTCAAGAACACAATCATGTGGGCAATGGCGTTGCCCCATCTCCACAAGGACGAAGAGCATTCGAATAGGCATTGAAAAACACGTTTCTCCCACATTCATGCCGGCAGATTTCTTCAGCTCTCTCACTCCTCCCACCACTCAATCTGTACTTATAAACCTTCTCTTCAGTAGCAAAAACCAACGAATGCCCATTTAAAACTGTAAACCCTGCAACTTTAGGGTCTCTCTCCGTCACTCCCATAGCTCTTACCCTCATTTTCAAAACCCTTTTCCATGAACTCGAGCTCTGATCAGTCAATACCCACATTGAAAACACAGACTTTAATTGTTTAACAAGACATATCTCTGCACTTCCCCACCTGAAAATGCACAGTCTGCAGGCTGGATCATGAAGGCCTCTCCTTGCATCTTTTGGGATTTTCATGAAACTTGAAACGAAAGTTTGAGTGTCATAAGACACTATATAGGGCCAGTAAAAAGGACTATTTTTTGAGAGATAAGAGAAGCAATCTGATATAAAATAAACTACACCATTGTGATAGACAGGTGTTTCTGAAAGAATACTTCTTGCTCCGGCGTTGATAGTTCCATTCTCTCTCCATGTCCCTTCTTTTGGTGAGTAGATTTTGCATAGAAAGTTTGAAGACCACTCGTATGTATCCAATAGTACCATCAAGAGATAGTCATCAGGAAACTTGCCCAAATCATTTTTGCATTCAAACACAATTTTGAAGTCTGAATCTTGGAGTTTTAAGCCCTCTGGCGCCGGAATCGAAAACCATGTTTTTGTTGTTGGATTGCAGATAAAGAGCCCAGTTTGATTGTCGATGATGTTTCTACAGCAAAGTAAGCCATTGCTAGATGCAAGAACTCGACCAGCATTTGATAAGAAATGTAAGGACTTGTAAGGGACAACAGTTGATGAAGAATCATCATAGGAGAGAGTGTGGAACTCAACTTTATCCTTATATCTCTGGCATGAATTGGGTTGAATAGAAAAACTTAAATCATCCTTTAACGCCATGTTTTTGCACTGTTCCTTTATGAAAAAATCTTCAGATAAAAGTTTGTTGGATGATTGGCAAAGTGAAGTGAACTTGATGATTGATTTTGCAGGTAACCATGAAAAAATGTTGAAAAGCTCTCCGTTAAACGCCATATCTACCGCCATATGAAACTGCAAGTGCAAAGGAAAATAGAAAACTCATGTATCAATCAATACAGCCGCAGAAGTTGGAAAAAACATAATCAAAGGTATAATGTATCAATAGCATTAGTGAACGTTCAGAAAACTCAATCTGATGAGCACCATGCGTGTATGAGGAATCCATAACATAGTGTTCATAAATAACTGTTAAAAAGGAAGATTCAAAGGCCACAGAATGTTTGTGTGTTTTGGGGGGTGGGGGGCGGGGTGTTTGCAGGGGCAGAGTTAGAATATAAATTTAGAGGGGGCAAAAATATGAATAAAAAAATTAATCAACTGATTTTTTTTTTTTAAAATTCCAGACTGCCATCAAACTTTTATGAGTCACGGAATTTCACTTTTTTTTTTTTTTTGCACAGTCCAATTCTAAAATATTGTCCCAGTAGATTAGGAGGTAAGTGCACCACAAATTTACAAAAAAAAAACTGAAAACAACAAAATTAGGGCCCCAATATAAAATTTGAAAGTTTGGGGAGACAAAATACCATAAATGAAACACAAATTTTGTTAGCATAGCAGCACTCATGGCTAATTCTTCCAAAGTCAGTGGGGGCAGGCACAAAACCCTATCAATAAACCCTATGCAAAACCTTGATTATCATATATTTAAATTGTGAAATAAAGTAGATATTGTATTATAGTAAATTTCCAAATTGTTAGGAAGTAGGAAGCCTTTATTAGTATATATAAAAAAATCTAACTAATACTTCAAATCTAATGTTTCTAATTGTCAAATCTAATGGTTGATGTTACGACTCAATCCGATGAGATTACCGTAACATAGTTATTAGAGATTGATGTTCCAATTTGTCATTCTACCCCCAAGACAAAACCAAGAGACCCATCATACCTATATTGTTTGTTCCTCCCTAACTTTCATTAAGAACACCAACAAAACTACAAAGTGAACATTGTTTTTTTTTCTTCTTTCTAGGGTAAGAACATCACCAGACCCTAACAACACATACAACAAAACATCACTACATAGAATATAAGCATTCAGATGTATTGATTCTGCTTATAAAGTGCGTACCTTTGACTTCAAGCGGGTTTTTCTCTCTCTCTCTCTCTAGCAATGATTTCTATAGACTGTTCTTCTTATAATACTGAGCTTCACACAGTGTGAGAGGAGGCAAATACAATACAGAGAGCTTTGAAACTGTTTATAGGGTTACAGTGATTCTTTATATTTATAGCATTCAGAGACTGTGATGATCTAATGAAGATTTTCCCATTAAAACTGGGATTATATATATTTTTAATCATTTTTGGAAACTAAAAAACAAGTTTCTATTGGACATGGATTTCTATTTGTACGAGGATAACTTTTATGTTACCTATTTGGTTTAGACTACGTTGTAGTAGTAGTAAGCAGTTGCTATTATTATTAATAACTTACTTGTCCAGCAAGTTTCATTATTAAGACCCCTATATCTAGGGCTCTAATGTTTTGGTAATGCTCCACCTGGCCCTAAATCTTCATTAGGTGGGCTTTCCGAAAGCCTATCTGATCCCTGGGTTGGGCTCCGCTTCATCGACAGACCCAACACAGCCCAAATGGGTCCTGCTTGTCTGCTGTGAAGAGCCAATAGCACCGGGTTCTGTTATGTAGGACGGTGGTGTATAATCCTTAAACGACGCCGTTTTATGGGGGCTGAAAAACCCAAAAAACAGGGAAAACGTTGCCGTTTTCTGCTTCTGCCAAACGCCAACGGTGAACGATCCCCAAAACGAAAAAAAAGACCTTCATCATTCTGTCTCCGTCTTATGTCTCCCCAGGTCCCCATCCTGCCACGGCTCGCCGTTCTCCGTTTGCTCTCTCTCTCCACACACAGTGACGTTTTCCTCAACCGCCCACTGCAACTCCCCCACTGCAACCGATTTGATTAATTTTTCGATTTTGATGCAGAATTCATGGTTGCGCATCAATGGACTGCGACCAAATTAGAGAATTCGTATGATTTTGGTTCGAATTATTTCTGATGCAGGTTTTGTTTGATTTTTGTTTTTTTTCGATAATATGTTGTAGACTGTGGGTTCATTCATTCTGATGTTGCGAGCAAATTGGAGTCTTTGCAGAATTTGTTTTAATTTTGTTACGGAAAATTACTACGTGTAGTTCGTGGTGCAGTGGTGGTGCGATTGTGTGTTGCCTAGGTGGCGCGGTGATGGTTGTGGTGCAATGGTGGTTGCTGATGGTAGTGCTTAGTGGTCCAACGGGTGGTGGCGACGGAGATGGAGATGGTGGAGACCGAGTGTCAAAGATAAAAGAAACAGAAAAATGCAACGTTTGGCCCTTCTTTAATGTTTTTCAGCCCATAGAAACGGCGTCGTTTAAGGATTAAACGCCAGCGTCCCACTTAACCGCACGCGGTGCTGTCGGCTCCTCGTCTCCCCCTCTCCCATCCACCCAAAAAGCAATTGGTGGCAGGATGTTTAGAATGCAGGGGATCCAATTGTCTGTAAGACTTTTATTGCGACAGACCGTGAAATTAGGCGTTAGACCTCTCCCTCGCTGGAGACCTCGAAGAGGAGAGAGAAAAACCGTCTGGCTGGTCTTTACGAACCAGATTTCAACTTCTCCGATGGTGGCCTTCAAGAACCTTCCTATTACTAATCTCTTACTCCTTACACTACTCTCCATGGTAATAAAACTTAGTTCTTTTTCGATGGGTGTGTCTATGTTTATGTTTATAAACATTTCAATTTATTATCATCTGGAGTGCTAGTGTGATCTTGGGTTTCTGGGTATTCTTCAGATCTATCTCAATTTCTTAGTTTGTCCTTGTAAAGTTATTATCTTTCTGAATTTTCCAACAAAATGGAAGAGAGACGAATTTGAAAGTTCTGGGTTTTTCTTTTCTTTTCTTTTATTTTTTTCCAGACTTTTTCCTCTTTCAGCAGATAAAATTATGTTGTGAATTGGTCTTATTAAGCTCAGTTTGTTCGATGCTTTAGCTTTCCTTGACCAGAAACATAAGCATCACGGTTTCAGTATATTCAAATTCACTCAAAAATCCCTCTTTTGTCATTAATCAGATAGATTTTACATAATTGTGTTTGATGTGTTTTGTTTAACACTTCCCTCAAACTCTCACTCTTTCCGTGAACGTATATTTGCACACACACATACTAAAAAAGCAGGGTTTGGGACTTGAGGCTGGAAATTCAGGGCAATACCCTTTAGTCTTGAGCACCTGGCCCTTCCTAGAAGCTGTTAGAGCAGCATGGAGGGCTGTTGATAGCGGGCTATCTGCAGTAGATGCAGTGGTGGAGGGTTGTTCGGCTTGTGAGAAACTAAGATGTGATGGCACAGGTGGAATTTGATTTCATATGTTGTTGACATGTTAGAAGAAAGATAAATATTGCGAATTCTATAAATGTGATATGTATTTATCCAGGAGAACTCTTTGTTTTGGCTACTGGGAAGAAATGTTCTTTCACATATCCTTGTCCACAGTTTTATGTAAGGATGATTTGTGAAACATTTTTCATTGAATACTTACTTTAGTTGCCTCTAGTGGAGATATGCCTCTACCTGTCAATTGGGCTGTACAATGACCCAAAAGCAGTTGACTAGAAGATTCCTTTAATGTGTTATCAAGAATGTAGTTTATCTAAAAATTATATTGCCTGCCATTTTGTATGACTATTTATGATGCGTTTGAGAGGAATAATAGTGAACTATGATATTTGAACTAGTAACAGAACAATTTATTTTCTCAGAGTATCCTATCTTAGAGGTCCTTCTGGAGAGAGAAAAATGGGGTCTGGGATTGGGTACACACATAAGCTTCAACGTTATTTGCACAAAGTGGAGAGATTTTTGGGTAGGATATAGAAAGAAGAAACCTGCATTAGCTTCTTTTTGAAGATCTCATGGTTTTGGCTTCTTTAAGGACTTCCTTAAATATTGAAATTGTTTGGGATGTATGTCTGCATGTGTGTGCATGAGAGATAGAGAGAGATGGACATGATTTAGGTTCTTGTATGTTATGAGGATGTAACTAGATTCCTATTGAGATACACCGTGACTTGTTTACTCTTTCGCATGTCGGTGACAATATAGTTTTTTGGATGGAGTATTGCTAAAAACATGGTTTATTTGGCATCACTTCTTTTGTATTTAATTTTGTTTTGATATTTGCATTCACAGTTGGACCTGGTGGAAGTCCAGATGAGAATGGAGAAACTACACTTGATGCCATGGTCATGAATGGGGTAACTGCTATTTGCTTGTTTCTTACATTGCAATACAAGTTCCCCAATGATGAAAATCTAAGCATATAAATGGACAATCTATTTTGGGTCTGCTAAGACGTGTAGGTAACAATGGAGGTTGGAGCTGTTGCTGGTATGAGGTATGTGCGAGATGGCATCAAAGCTGCAAGATTAGTGATGCAACATACTGAACACACTATGCTTGTTGGAGAGCAAGCCTCGATTTTTGCCATTTCAATGGGTCTTTCCGGACCCACAAACCTTAGCTCAACAGAGTCAATTGATAAGTGGGTTAAATGGAAAAAGAATAACTGTGAACCTAATTTTAGGAAAAATGTTCTACCCGTTGATAGTTGTGGTCCTTATCATCCAAAGGATTCTTTGGATCTTGGCAAGACAACATGTGTAATGGACAATCTCGTTGGAGCTATTGGATCCAGATCATCTCATGTTGGTCACCACAACCATGACACAATATCAATGGCTGTTTTTGATAAAGTAAGTTGTTGGTCACTCCAGACTTCCCTTTTATGGACTTGTTTCCATTGAATGTAATCCTTCATTTCTATACCTTATTCAGATGGGACATATCGCTGTCGGTACATCAACTAATGGGGCCACTTTCAAGATTCCTGGCAGGTAAAAATATTACAATTTTTTTGGAATGATTTTATGGCTAAATTGCATTCTCCATGCAAGGTGCATCAAATATTTATAAATTATTGTCATCCTCATCATTTTCATTGACTCCGGTGGTAGTCTTCCCAATGTGTTCATAGTCATTAGATTAATAATAGAAGAACATTGCTAAGAAAATAAAGTACATCTTATTTTCCACTATCCGTCCATTGAAAGATATGCTTAAAATTTTTAGAAGATTTATAATGCTGAAGCAAAGTTTTTAAAATCGAATATACTTGTATAGGAGCCACCAACAATAAGAAACAATCCAAAATATGATGTGCACAATCTTGATCTTTGTTATGTCATGGACACAAGACAATGATGCACTACAAGCAAGTCATGGTGAAGTCAGTTATTTTTACAATGACTCCGTTAGATATAATGTAGATCCCATGTAGAAAGTGAATTAAGGCCACTCAATATAGTGAGGACATCGAAATTGGTTCGTGTAAGTTTTTTTTTTTTTAAATAAGAAACAACACTTCCATTTCATTGAAAGATGAAAAATTACATAAATGGTGGATAAGAAATCCACTCAAAAATTGGTTCCTGTAAGTGAAATATTTCACTGGAGTAAATTGTTATTTAAGAAGGCGTATTAACATTACTTGAGAAATGATTACGTGTTCCACTTGCTTTTGTTCTTTTGGTATTGTTGTGCAGACATTTAGTTATAATGTTTTGCTGAAAGAAATTCACTGTTTTGGGTCTAGGGTTGGTGATGGACCTATTGCTGGATCTTCATCATATGCTGATGATGAAGTTGGGGCATGCGGTGCCACTGGGGATGGGGATATCATGATGCGCTTCCTTCCATGGTAGTGTACTGGAACCTGTTGTTTTGAATCTTGATTTCCAGAATCTCTATCATTTAACTACTTGATTTTTCTATTTGTGAGCATGATAGTTGTCATAACTCAAAGTCTAAACAGCTCAAACAAATTTTAATAGTGCTCATCAACAGCTTTGTAATTTGTATTATACAAGGTGTAATCTGTTTCCCAATTTATTTTTAGCCATCACATCCAATAGTGTGATAGCAGAAAATTCATTTGGACCAGAATAAACAGCTCAAATTGCCCGAAATCTAATTTATGATTTGAATATGAACCTCTTGTGTTTTATCTAATTTCAGCTATCAGGTCGTTGAGAGTATGAGGTTGGGAATGGAACCCAAGCTTGCGGCCAAGGATGCAATATCAAGGATTGCAAGAAAATATCCTTCCTTTATAGGAGCTATTTTTGCAGTGAATAAGAAGGGTATGCATGCAGGTGCGTGCCATGGATGGACGTTTCAGTATTCGGTGAGAGGCCCTGTAATGGAAGATGTGGTGGTATTCACTGTTCTTCCTTGAAACCAAATGCCTGATTCAGTGATTCTAGTGAATACTCTGTTGCGCAGTTCATTTTTCTCGTGCTATTTGGGGGGCTTGGAATATGCAAAGAATAATTAGTACAGAATTGTGTTAAGAATGAATGTTTTGAAATCACTTATGTGAAGAAGGAAATCTCTCTCTCTCTCTCTCTCTCTCTCACACACACACACACCCCTCTCATGCACGTGCGAGCTACTTGGTTTTCGCACCATCCAGTGTGAATCTTAGCCATCTTATGGCTCTTGTTGTCTCGCTTGTTAGATGAATTACCTTGAACATGTATCCTATCAAGTAATAACAGATAGCTGCAGCTAAATTTCCAAATGATTTGGGGAAACATCAAGCCAGTTTTTGGTTGCCAAGTACATGGGCTTGAACAAATGAATGATGGCCCCTGGTTTATTTAGCTAAGGCGACTTAGTGCACAAGGTTTGCATCACTATTGAGTTTGAGAAAAGTTAAATGTATGCAGTTTTATCTTGCATGCCGAGAGACTATTTTTGTGACTAGAACACTAGTGTTCAGGTAACAAATTGAGCCAGCTTACCGCCAAGTCTAAGGCCCACCACTTTTATTTATCTATGATGCCAAAAACAAACCCCAGAGCTCTCCTGTCAAGTTGCCTTTCATATTGGACAAGTAGAGGGTTATCTCCAGCATTGAGGCAACCAAAGAAAGTATTCAAAATAGACCAGTGAGCAGGTATGTCTTTGAAGCTTTAGAGGAGTAAAAACTAGCATGCACTCTCTGGATGATGGCTCAAAAATGCTGCAAAATTGCTCATAGCAGGTTGGTTGGACCAATGCACTTCACAGAATGGGAGTTTGGGCATCAATTTCAATTTGTAGAAAATGTGAGTATGTATTGAAACTTCAATACATTCTACCCACCTAGGTGATCAAGGGTAGGGTTGATGATAATTGGGCCGAGTCTGTCAAGTTTATTTTTTTAAACGAGTTTAAAAAATTATTTAAGCTCTGCTTGTGTAAAAAATGAGTTGAGTTCAAGTTAAGTTTAAGTAATTTAACTATTTTACATAAAAGAGCAGAATTTTACGAATTCTAACTGAGTTTTTTTTTTCTTATTTTTTTGAACGAATTAACAAAATTATTCAAATTTGACTCCTTTAAAACACGAGCCGAGTCCAATATGAGTTGAATTTAACCCAAGTCCAAATAGTTGACTTTATTATCAGCCCTAGTTAAGGGATCAATCATGATCCTTGTCTAACGAAAAAGCTATCACCCATACAAAACCTAAGAAATCAAAAAACTAGTTATATCAAGAGAGATGTAACTCAAAAAGAAACAAAAGACTATAATTTCTGATTTTGATCGGCATTGGTAATTTTTAACACATCATGGATAACAAAATTGTTACATGTTATTTTGAGTTCGTGTTGAATATTAGTCAATTCTGATCCAACTCTAATCGTGTCGTGTTGATTCATATAACCTATAAATAAAAATTCAACGTTTAGATTTAAATCTAAAATTTTATTATCACTTAATCGAACATATACTCATATTTTTTTTTATAAATTAAAAATTAATTTAATAAATATAATAATAAAAATAAATAACTTTATTTTTTTTACAAAAATTATGTCACTATCTGATAAAATATAATAAAAAATTAATATTTTATTATTACAATATTATTTAATCATATCAATTTTAATGTTGTTCGTGTTTAACAATCATTTGATCTATTTATTATTCGTGTTAATAAATTATTTTATTTGTAGGTTCGTATTGAAAAATAACTAATTCTAACCGACTAATTTCCTATTAATTTTGAATCGTGTGTTTTATGTCGTGTTAGAAATTAAATATTTTTTTTGGAAAGTTCGAATACAATACCTTAGAATTTTATGGGTATGTGATTAGCCAACCGCTGCCCTTAATTAGAAAGCTAAATATTTACTTAAGCCAAATTGACGATGGCTATCAATGTATCTTAATCTGACGCCTATTCTTGAAATGAATATTATCTTAATCTTCGTATTCAACGCGATGTTTCCTTAACCAACATTGAAATATCGAGAATTCAGCAGAGAATCATCTTACAAAGTTCTGATTTTTTTTCTACATAGTATCTGCTATATTTATGGAGAGAGACGGAAATGTTGTTGTTGGAGATAATTCTTCCCAGAACGTACCGTTTAATCAGGAAGATTCAATTTTGAGCTCGAATTTTTTCTTGGATCATGTTGGGGAGGTTGTTCTCGCCTTTAATTCTGATGGGTTGTCTTGGAAATTGGTTGAATCTTTGAATAATGTAAGTTCTATTTTAGAGAGCATTATATTTCATTATTTTGTTTGATTTTCTCTGATTCAGAATAAATTCGTACTTATTGGGGCTGATTGGGTAGAAAATTATGTGTTTCTTATCATTTGTACTTGATATATGGATCGTGATCGAAATATACGGAGATATGAATGTATTGGTATGTGAGTTTAATTTGCCAAATGTACTGATTTCTTACCGGACTTGATATTGGGCTGATTGAGAAAAAAGGATTTTGAAAAGGTTTTGTTGTTTGATTCCTGATTGAAGACTCTGGTCATTTTGATATAACTTTTTTAATTGTTCGATGGTCGGATTTATTGGCCGATTGGGTGAATGAGTATCTTATTTTTTTGTTTCTCTTATGTTGTAAGGTTAAAACCTGTGGCCTTTTGGAATTTATGAGCTGAGAACTACCCTCTTGAAAAACCTTGGTTATAGTGAAGATGCTTCTTTGCATTTGGTTTGCCAAAGAAAGTATGAAAAAAGAGAATATCTTTGATAAATTTATGCTTGTAATGGAATTTGCTTCTTCTTCCTTTTTTTTTTTTTTTTTTTTGCATAAATGAAGAACCACTTTGACAATGTTTGGGTGCACTTTAGAAGACGTGATGGTGGTTTTATGATTGATTTGAAAAATGTGGCAATATTGATTTTTAATTTTTGAATTGGGTTCTATGTGATCAAATTTTGCCTTGAAGATCCTAATGGTAACCTGATGAAAAATTCAACATTGGTTGAGCTGGCTTTGTTATGCTGATGATGAAACATGAAGTTACACATTGATGGCAGAGACATGCTGTAATGATGTTGAAGAAACTGTACATTTGTATTGCCAATACAGTTGGCTTTAGTTATCTTGAGGAACAAAGAAGAATCCTAGCCATTTATATATAGTGGGAGTGACATGATCTAAGATTTATGGTGTGGCAAGTACATGGGGACCCATTGGAGTATTCCTGATTGGAAGTTATGGATCTAGATAGGTTGGATTGTAGCTGGCTTGATATAGATGTGACAAGGATTTTTTGAGTTAGGTTGATTATTTGGAATACAAATTGTTGTTCTGATAGATATCTGGATTCTTCACCTAAAAATGATGGTTCATCCTGTAATACCTTACCTGACCTGATTGCCAATGATCTATTACCGTATCTGTTCCTTAGAATGCTAAAAAAACTCTCACATCACATGTTATATGCTAATTTTTCTTGGATGCTTATTCTACAAAGTCTTATTTCCTTTTTGATGGGATATCTAAGCTAACACTAGGATATCTTTCTCACTTGTGACTATGTTGACCTTTTATATTGTGCTGGCAGGATGGATCATCTTGTTTGGGCATAAAATTAGTTCCGAAGAGTGAAACTGCAATCAAATTCTCTGGTGTGTATGCTGTTGAATTTATCGGTTGGGGTTTGGTACATGAATCTGTTCTTGCAAATGCTGGAGGACGCCTTTTGGGTCGTTCTTCTGAGGTTATAGTCTTTATGTTATCTTGAATTTGCACTATGATTGCTTTTATAGATAGATAATGGTCTGTTCAATGCTGCAGATGTACCGATTTACAGTGCATGGTGTCCAGAGATCAAAGACTCACCAATCTCTTTTGGCCCCTTCTGTATATACGTTTGGTCACAAGGATATGCAGACATGTCAAATGTGGGTGAATCGGGTGAATGCTTCCCTAAGCATGGAAGCAGACCGACCTAAGAGTCTTTTGGTATCTTTAATAAGTGGCTATTACTTCTGTATTTGGTTCTTGTGGTTATCAGTTTTTTCTTTGTTTGAAGGTGGAAATGGAAATAAATAATAAACTAGCAGCAAATATTTTTTCAGACTTTATTTGTGACTGGCTAGGTTTTTGTTCATCCAAGGAGTGGGAAAGGAAATGGATGTATAACTTGGGAAGCAGTGGCTCCTATATTCTCTCATGCTAAAGTGAAAACAAAGGTATGTTCATGGCATACGAACAGTAGATCTCTCTCTCATTGTTGTATTGCATAGTCATTTCTACGTTTTCTTTGCATTTTATATCTGTCTGATTCATTGTCAAGCTGCAAAATGAATGTGTAGGGCGTTCCAAAAAAAATTTGAACTTTGAGTTAGGGTTACATATCTGGCTTTGGCAGTCTCTGGGATTGAATTGGACTTGCGATATGGCCTGTTTCTAAACATTAACTGTTTTAAGTTCCAAAAGTTCAAATATGAACATGCATAGACAGATCATTAATGAGGCGTAATAGCCTCCAATATATAGCGGTTATTATTTTATTCTCATGTTGGGTTGCTTCTAGAGTTGGTTAAAATGTAAAACTCAATTTAGCTTGTGGTATCTCTATTAGTAAAGGCAGATTGATATGTATTGGGAAGACATTTTTCGATAAGAAGCATTGGGAAGGCATGGATAAGCTTAGATATGAAGACTTAATATTTCACTAATTTATAAATTTAAAATTGGGATTGATATGATGTATTTAAATGTTGGTAAATTATTTTGGAGTTTATCTTTTAATTTTATTGGTAGATTTAGATTATGAATCTGGATTTACTGTTTTGTCATTTGGAGCGATGTTTTGGGTAGACTTTGATTGATTGATTAACAAATGTTGCTGCTTCTTCCAAAATTTGTATTCTTATTTTTCTTCTTAATTCTTCTGACCTCTTTCTCTTATGCTTCTTCTTAATTTCCTTCTTATACAAATTCTTCAACTCCATTTGCATTAACTGGTATTAGAACCTACCTCAGTTGGTCTTAGCGCTATCTTCGATCTATATTGCAGATCCTAGACATCGAATTTAATTTGAATATATTATTGACTACTAATTTGATGGGGATTCTGCATAAATGGGCTTGGCTTTTTGCATTGCTAAGGTCTCTCATAGGATGCATTGCATATTCCATTTGAAACTCCAGATATCATAAGTTTTCTCTTATTTATTCTTTATGCTTGAGCTTGGAATGGTCAGTTTGTTTCCCTTAGTTTGCTAAGGTTACTACTAGCAGGCAATGGGAGTCGATATACTTTATGTTTCTGGAACATAAACCAGTTTTGACTGAAAATAACAATGCCCTTAAATGTGGAAGTGCTAGGCGCCTAGGAAGACATCAAATCATCATTTTGTTTTGCATGGGATGTAACCTGCACTTTTTTCAACTTTGTGAATTGGATATTTCTAGTTTACATTGCATTCAACTTGCATAAATGTCAATGATTGTTCCTTCACGTATGTTTTTAACTTGTTCATCAGGTGATTGTAACAAAGAGGGCTGGACATGCTTTTGATACAATGGCCTCTATTACAAACAGGGAGCTTAATTCGTATGATGGTGTAGTAGCTGTTGTAAGTAATGAGATTCCTTCATGTGCTTCTTTTGCAAGCTAGTGTTATGGTTGTATTTAACTCTCTCTAAAGTACTTGGAGCTTTCTTCTACTGTGCAATTCTGCTTTGGATCACCTTTTTTATAATATTTCTGATTATGCTTGGTGAATCATTTATCTGTCTATATTTCCTATTTTCGTCTGTGAAGTTTCTCAATATTTATGCAATTCTAATGAATAGTTTGGGTTCTGTATCTCATGTAAAATACTGTCCAAACTTCTGCAATTTCTGATGAAGTCAATATCATCACTGACAGATTTTGAATGGTCAAAACTAATTTTGATGCCAAAAGGAGAAAACGTGGCCAAACATCTGCACTTCTTAAGAGTGTGAGGTCAATAAAATTCTTGAAATTTTGGTTTTGCTAGTAATCACTTAAATATGTATGGAAAGTGTATATGTAATTTGACCATGAACCCTTACTCCAAATTGATTTAGTCAGCATCCAGCACTAGTAACACTTGTACAATAGGGTGTATATAAAAGTTTTGTAGTGAGAACTTGCTAGTAGTCCTTGACTTCTTGTTTCATAATGCCTACATCATCTGTCCATAAGTGGCACAAACAAATTTCATAGGATTCCAATATTACAGAAGGTTACTTAGGTCAAGTTATTTCCTTGGTGGTGGTTTCATCTTATAACTTAGGCTTTTGCTCTATCTGTTCTGTGGCATGGTGGTGTTGATGGGTTACCCTTCAAACATTAAATTCATGTGGTTTCTCAATCTCTGATTTGCGTTTCCAACACTTCTAGTTCCAAGTGATGCTTCTTGCTAGTTTACTACTTCTTAGATTCTGCTATCTGATTATATCTAGGGAGGTGATGGTTTCTTCAATGAAATTCTCAACGGAATTCTATTGTCAAGGCACAAAGCTCCTTACCCACCATCCCCTAGAGATTCCAACCATTCTGTTGAGAGTGACAGCAAGGTCTTGGTTCATGATGCAAACGGAGCTGTTGTGGAGACCTCTGATCATAATGAAGACCAATCTCCTCTTCTCCTGAGTTCAGGACCTGATGGAACACAAGTCACCAATTTCAGTACGTACACTAAAAAGTGAATACAGTACAAGTCTTGCGCTATATGTGATTCACTTAACCGTGACAGGCTCTTATCATGGATGTATCTGGATTTACAGGAACTGAAGATAATTCTTTCCACACAGGTTAGTTTTCATTTATAATCTGATGTGATTATATTTGAATTAGTATCCTGCAATTCAAGTTTTACCTCACTAAACTTGAACTCCCACCTAATTTTCTTCTGCCAGAAATAGCTATATTAATGATGCTTATTTCTGATGCTTCTGTTTTGCTTTGAGCAGATCGAGATCCTGAGTTTTCTGTCCCAAATGCATGGTTCAGATTTGGAATTATCCCAGCAGGTTCTACTGATGCTATTGTGATTTGGTATTTTTTTACTTTACCTTGTGTACTGCAACTTTCCCTTTTTATGTCATATTGTCAAGTTCATCTCTGTTGAACTTTGTTTTTTCACTTCTTATTAGCATACTGTTTTTGTATCTTTATTGATAGTCACCGTTTGACCTTTCTTTTATTGTATAAGCTTAAGAGGTGTTTGTTCAAAGCTTACATACATAACAAGGCTCATCATTCAGATGAAGCTTAGATGAGAGATCTCAAACTGGGTTATCATTTGCATGACAAGTGAGAATATGCAAAATGCTATTGCCTGTATGAACCCTTTCACATGGTTGATGCATTTATTTTTCTTATCTGTGAAGTTGAGCCAGTGTTGGAATTAACTTTTTTGGACTGCACTTGCATTTGTGTTTGGCACAATTGCAAAGCTCTTTCATTCTAGTTTCAGTCATAATCAATCCAGGACCAGTCATTAAGTTTACAGACTTTGTTCCAAATATATATTGTGTTGGAATGTGTGCATTGGTTAAAGATTGGAATGTGATTCTAAGATATCATTGGTGATAGGAATTTTCTTGAATGGTCAGATTTGGCATAAGTTGCATAAGCATGTCTTCAGCCTTCAAGCCGACATGGCCTGATAAAACTCGAAGACAGGATCATTGAACAAGTAAACGGGATCACAAGCCTGTGAACATTACATCAGACACACATGCATGACTGCAGGTGTAGATATGTGCTTTTGTGCTGGTGCAGATCTGTGTTGGCCCTCTGGTAGTCATCTTCATAATTTTTGATGTCTGAGGAAACTAAATTACTCGCCTGTTGGTTTGATGGACGTTGGAAGCATTGTTTTCTGTCTACTCTGTCATGTGAGGAATCGATTACAAGTGATGTATACCATTGCAGTGCCTGGGATTGAGAAAACTAAATTGATAACTTCTTCCCACCCCGAGCCAGTCTATATATGAGTTAGTTAATTTGCTATCTACTTCAAGGCATTAATTGTAACCAAGACATTGGCAGAAAAAATGCACTTGCTTTCTCTTTCTGTGCATAAATCTGATATATACTCATCTTAAATTACTGACATCCAACTAACTTATGGGGTATATATCACCAGAAATCTCATAAACTGTAAAAATCAACATCATGTGATTTTCAATTTTGATATGTTAATAGAACTTTTATTCGATCCTAATAGCTTGCAGAGCTAAGTTTTGATATCATTGTTTTCTGGAGTATTTAGATATTAGGGTCTTAGTGAAGGGTGCCTTGGCTTTCATCTTTGCAGTACCACTGGAACTCGAGATCCTATAACATCTGCATTGTATATTGTCCTTGGTAAAAGGATGTGCCTTGATTTAGCTCAAGTCGTGAGATGGAAAACAACATCTACATCAAAGGATGAACTTGAACCATGTGTACGCTATGCAGCTTCTTTTGCAGGGTAATTTTTCACTATGACTAATATCATATTCTAAAATGAGTGGTTGTGTGTGCTTGTTTTTCTCTTGGCTGGTTCAAACTTCTGTCGTTTTGGTTCCTCATTGTGGAAAGTGTTCCCAGTGTGCTTCCTATTTCTAATGTTTTTAGGAAGCCATGCTAGGGGCTTCCTAGTGCATACCTCAGTGGGGAAGGTTCCTAGCGTGCTTCCTAGTGCATATCTGACAAGTTGAAAGAGTTCCTAGCATTCCTTTTAAGTTATACCATCGATTTTCATCTTCTCAGTTTATTTTTGTAATCTTATCAGGTATGGATTTTATGGTGACGTTATTACAGAGAGTGAAAAATATCGATGGATGGGCCCAAAGCGATATGATTATGCAGGAACAAAGGTGTTTCTTAGGCACAGGTATGACTTCTAGTTGCCTGTATTTGCTTATATTGGCACGGCATAGACAGTAAAAGCAGTAGGAGTTGACCTCTATTGTGTTTCCTTATTTAATCATGTTATAGGCATATTCATATGACTGCTAAACATAGGGGTTACGGTGCCATTAGTGATGCTGTCTTTTTGAGTGATCTTAGGGGTCTGACTCATACAAAATATTAAAAGGGATCACAGTACGATTGTTGAAATGTCAGGGGGTACTCATGTTATGTTTTCAAACATCAGGTCGTAAAAAGGAACATATCTGGGGCATATCTTTATATCCTCTGCATAATTAGGTCATTGCCCCACTGTTATTAGAATCGGACCGGACCGGCCGATCGGACCGGTTCAACCATGAACCGGGACCCTAACCGGTCCGGTTCCTTAGTTGAACCGTTTAAGGAAGCGAACCGGCTAAAAACCGGAAAACCGGCCGGTTTTTAACAAAAATCGGTTTTAAAAATTAAATTACATAAATAAATTTTTTTGCCCTAAATCAGTAAATAGTTGATTTTTTTTAACCTTATTCTTGGAAAAATTATAAATGACACCCCTTTTTTTTCTTTATAATTTACTTGAACCTCTTTACTTTGCTTTAAAATAAAATAACCCCCACTTTGTTACTTAATTTCATTAATTTTATGACAAATTTTATGTATTTTATACATATTTTATATTTTTTAGCTAAATTATTAAGTTTTATAATTATTATATATATTTTTTTATTATATGACCGGTCCGACCAGTTGACCCAACGGTTGAACCAGTGAACCATTGACCCGGTTCCCTTGTAGGTTCGATGATCGGTCCGGTTCTGATAACATTGCATTGCCCTGTGCTGGTCCCACTAGTCAAATCTGATGAAACTATGGACCTCTTGTAAGTGCAACCTCTGACGTCATTTGAAATTTCCCCCCCAAAAATGGCCATCTTCATACTCAAAACTTGTTCCTTCCATGCTGAGTATTATGTATCATGGTTCAAAGTCGCGGTATCGGTCATCGATTCGGAGGGCACTGAGATACATCAGTCGCTATGTCGCGGCACGGTATTGGCCGATACGCTCAAAATGCTAGATAGAAAGTTTAAAAAAATTTGAAAAAATCATGGAAAAATCCTACAAAATATAAACATCATTATTTATGCATCATATCCCCAAAATACGTTATTTAACACATTCAAAATAATCAAAAGAAATTACAAGGGCGCTATTGAAATTATTGGTCGTATGATCCCAACCAATGTCACTTTTTTTTGGAGCCATTCTAAAAAATTAAGAATCGAATATCACTATATTGTTAAAATTTCAATATATGTTACTATAATTATTTTGAACATACTAATAATTAATATTAAAAATTTTAAAATAAAAATAACAATTTTGCACATACTAGATAGTAAATTAGATAAATACATTAGATCTCAATGCTTCTAAATAATATATTAATGTGAATATAAATATATCTTTTTTTACTTTTAAATTTTATGAAAATACAAACATTTTATCTATTTAGTATTGGTCTAATATTTTGATTACAAAATATTTTATCCATTAAACTAAATAATAGAGAGAAATATAAATTAAGGAAGTGAAGACTGAAAAAATAAAACAAAAATATTGGCTTGTTGGTCTCAGTTTGAGTTAGAGAGAGAGAGAGAGATAAGCAGGAGCCAGCGAGGGGGAGTTAGATGAACAAACACAGAAAAAAGAGAGCTAGACGAACAAACACATAGAAAGAGAGAGCGAACAGAGGAGCTAGAGAGAGAGTGTGAGCGAGCGAGAGAGAAAGATCACAAATATCACATGGAACTCGAAGCTTTGCTGCCTGCAATCGAGATGCTCTGTTGCTGTGATCTAGGGTTTTAGCGATGGGTATCTGCTGCAAAGAAGAAGAAGTAGCTCTGTAAGACTGAGAACTGAGAAAGGTGATTCTTTAGAGGATTTACGGGTATGTGTTGTTAATTTTCTCTTTCCTTGATCTGTTTACATAATGGCAAAAAATTCTAATTTAGGTTTCAAAACAATTGGGGTAAAATTTTGTTACTTCTTCCCTTATACATTTTGTTTGGCACACTTTGTTTTCTTGGTGTGGTCGATCGAACAATTCGCATCCAAATCAGTATGACTCGGATGGAAATCGGCCGAATCAATCGAGTTGGTTCCGAGTTGAACCAAGTTGGGCCGAGTTGTACCGATTCGGAACCGAGTTAGACGAAAATCATGTTTTTTCGTAACGTGTATCAGTATCGTATTGTTGGTGGCCGAGGCGGATACAACTCGGCCGAGTCGTATCAGTCTCGGCCGATACCTTGAACCTTGTTATGTATTGGAGACCTGGACAGCCTGCATTTATATCCTACTTGACATTATCTTATTGGTATCTCCTTCCCTACCTCCTCCCCCAGTTTTTTGTGCCCAACCAGCAAGGGGAGGTGGCACTATGAAGAACTTCGTTATAGTTTACTGCTGGAGTGGGTTTGGCCCCTCAACTCTTACTTTGGGGCTTCTTCTGACACACTGGACTACAGCCTAGAAGGCCTGTATGAGGATAGACCTAACACTTTTCCATTTTTGTAATTTATTCTACTTGTTAACAACTTTTCAGGGCCTATGAAGCAGAAGTAGCATATCTAGAAGTTACATCAGAGAAAACGAACTTGACTCCTGAGATAGGACCTCGGGCCAGTAGGACAAAAGCAATGTGGGGCCTTCCTAAAAAATCTGAAAGAGTGGCTTGTCGTGCCAAATGCAATGTTTGTAACACAAAACCTATCCACATGTCGGCAAGACTTCCGACCGCATTGGCAGACTCACAGGAAACACAATGGTTGAGGTCCAAAGGGCGTTTTCTAAGCATCGGTGCTGCTGTAATCTCCTGCCGAAATGAAAGAGCGCCGGATGGTTTGGTGGCTGATGCACACCTTTCAGACGGCTTCCTTCATCTTATATTGATAAGAGACTGTCCTCATGCATTTTACTTGTGGTATTCTCTCTTTCTCTCACTTAATTGTCTGGTTCTCCTGGGCTTTTATGGCTGCCTTCATCAATCACCTAGGGATGCTAGGGTAAGGCAATTGATAATGTTTGCAATCGCCAGTTTAATTGCTCTAAAACTTTTTGATAGGAAAAAACATCTTAGGATATGCCTGAACTTCAAATTGGTGGGACGTAACGGAGCGTAAGGTAAGCGCATTGTGGTCCTCTTTCCACTATCAAATCGGTCCTGATGAAAGAATGCTTCTTTTTAAAAAAAATAAAAAAATTTCAATAAACTTATTTGGCAGTTAAAATGTTGTAATCAATTACAAATCATAATCCCTCATAAAAATCAGATGGCCCAGAGTCAAGGTTAATGCCATTCCCTTTGTAACTAACTAATAAAAGGCGAAATGATCTTAGAAACCAATCGCATTCTGGTAAAAAATCACAGTATCGGATTCGCCTAGAAGAAAAACAAAAATTACATTTTCATTATGGTCTTAAGAACGACAATTAGTTAAATACGTTCGTATCGCCGGAAAAGTGAAGGGGTCAACATGTCAAGTTTTACTACAATTACGTTATATTACACAGGACCTATTGATGGTGGGTTTTGTTTTAGTCCAAGTCATATCTACAAATATGCACTGCTTATAGGGAAATTGATTCAAACTTTTTCATCATGATTGATTGAAATATGCAGGCACCTTATGCAGCTTGCAAAAAAGGGTGGAAACCCCCTGGATTTTGAGTTTGTGGAACACCATAAAGTATGTTTTTTTCCAACCCTTTTCTTCCCTCATTTTCTCCCTGTTGTGAAAATCACATCTCTGTTCTGATCTTTCTATTGAAGTATAAATACTTTTAGTTACAATCTCTTCAACTATTGAAGCTTTTAGAGGAGATAGTTGTTTAACACTTTCAACATTTTTTGTGCAGACCACGGCTTTCACATTCACTTCTTTCGGCAAGGAAAGTGTATGGAACGTGGATGGTGAGCTCTTTCAAGCACACAAACTCTCAGCACAAGTATTTCGAGGCCTTGTTAGCTTATTTGCTTCTGGCCCTGAAGTTTAGTGAAACACCTCAGAAAATGGTGTCTGTATATCACTGCTCTAAGCCTCTAACAACTATGTTTTGTAATGTTATGTATGCAATCAATAACATTATGCATCAATTGTAGTGTATCTTAATTGAGCTTTTTTACCGCCCAGCTCTTTGTAATCTATTTCTGGAATTGAATGAGCAACTTCTTGATAAATCTAATTATTTGATGGAGAGAAGTTCTTGTAGAATTTTATAGAGTAAACTATACATATAGTTCTTAAACTATAACATTTGTGTCATTTAAGGGGTTGTTTGGTAACATGGTGCCTTTGTTTTTTTTTTGGTAAAAAAAAAAAAAAAACACGTTTTGTGAATGTTTTAATTTTTTTTTACTAGGTCAAAAAGTGAAAACATCAAAAAAAAAAAAAAACATGCGTGCAGTATAAAAAGTCAATATTAATGACATCATGACTTCAATCTTCCTTAGGGAAAAAAAATGGATTTTAGTACTTGAGTATAAAAAATCATCCCCCTTTACTTACTTTTTTTCTCTCCAGATCTCCTCTCTTTCTTCCTGTCTTGTGCCTTCTCTGTTTTGGTTCTGTTTGGTGGTGGTGATGGGTTTTAGGGGGTGGTGGTGGGTTTGGGTAGTGGTGGGTGGGGTGGGAGCAATGGTGGATTTCCGGGGAAGGGGGTGGGTTTGGGTGGTGATGGGGTTCAAGGGATGAGGGTGGGTTTTGGTGGCGGTGTTAGGTGTTTGGTGGTTGGTGGTAGTGTTGGGTGGTGAATTTTGGTATAATACCAAATATATTTTTTATTTTTCTTTTTATAATTTTTTAAATATAAATGATTATCAAACATGTTTTATATTTTTAATTTTTATAATTATAATTTTTATTTTTTATAAAAAAAATATAAAAACGAAAACGTTATCAAACGAACGTTAATAAACTTCAATTTTTTTATTTTTTTTTTGGTATCAATTGAGCCTTTGAACTTTAATTGTGTTAATTGAGCCATTATGTCAGTCTCTATTAGATTTTTTTAATAGAAAGTAGTGAAGTGTGTCACTCACGTGATACAAATAGTTAAAATAAACTACACATATGGTCCTCAAATTATGATCATTATGTCGATTAAACACCCATTTTTTTTTTTGTCAATTAAATCTCTAAACTCTTTAATTCCATTAATTGAGCTCTTCTGTCTTTTTGTGTCACATAGTCACCTGAGTGACACATTCTAACGAAGATAAACAAAAAGGTTCAAATGATACAATTAGAGAGTTCAAGAACGTAATTGAAACAAAAAAAGTTTAGGGGCTTAATTGATACAAAAAAGGTTTAGGGGAATAATTGACAAAAAAAAAATTTAAGAGTTTAATTGACACAAAATACATAGTTTGAAGATCATATGTATAGTTTGCTCAATTTTATATAAGGGTGTATTCTCTGTATTTTGAATTTATCTAGGTAACCAACGAGTTGTTGGTTCGGTGGATAAGAATTAAAATTTTCTTGCTCAATATTTGGATTCAAGTCTCTATAGTTACGGTAGTTCATTGGGGTTAAATCTACTCTTCAGTGCTCAGAACACACAGTGGGACCTCAACTTCGGCCCCGATATTGGTGCAATGGATCTGCCACAGATAGCTGTGTGGTGCTGAACAACAATGCTTTCAGATGGATATGTGAAGTAGTTTATCTATACATCCATTTTCAGAATTAAATTTTTGTTTTATCTTGGTGAGTATTCCAAATTAAAGCTTTGAAAAATTCCCATGTCTGCCCAATGAAGGTAGATGTATCTCAAGCTTTTTAAGTGTAACATTTTTTTCCTTGGATTTATGGATTCTAGTTTTATTTTTTTGACTACAATAAGACTTCACATTATTCTACACTACTGGGGAGAGGGAAGAGGTCATCCCGGCCTGGTGTGATGACTTTGCCCGGTTAGGACTGACCAGGCCTGGCCTCGCCCGTTGGGGAAGGGCCATGGGCAGAGGTCATCCTCACCTGAAAGAAATATTGGGTGTAACGGTGACATCACGTTATCATTGCCGCAAAGTCTTTTGATCTCTTATTTTGATCCCTTCATTTCTTCAGTGTAGTGTAGCATTACTAGATAGGCACATGGCACCCTGGATAACCCAACGAGCACGTCAATACTTTTTAGACATGAAAGAATTCAAAAGCTGGGGACACCCCAAAGGACTTGGAAACAAGTATATTATTGGTTGTTCATTGTAGTAGTCATAGTCTTCTAAGTTAAGTCCTTCCCAATTAAAAAGTATCAAAGTCTCCCTCAATTGATTTCTGTTTGAGAGGGGATGACTCCAAAGTCTTTCCCTTGAATTTTCCGCTGGCCAGCAATGAAGATGAGATTAAAAGAATACATATAGCATCCTTTTCTTTATCTGCATATCTCCCCCACCAAGGAGCATCATTCCAACACCATCAACAATGTCTACTCCAATGCAGTAAGCTCTCTCTCTCTCTCTCTACATATAACAATTTTTGAAGCTGATCAGTAATTGTTCATGTTACATATACATTCTTCTTGGATTGTAACAGTGTCAAAAGTTGATGTTTTATAAAGCTTCAGCTCTCTTCTTCCATTAGCTTGGGTCTGCTTTTCCTTTTTCTGGATTAGCACATTCTTCAACTTTTCAATCATAGAATTGGCGCCTTGGGGGAAGATCTCTACTTTCAATTTAGGGGAAGTGCGTTTGTCCAATTACGCGCACATGAGAAAAGAACCGTTCTCTACTCCTTCAAAGTTCACCTTGATGTGATTTGAAGAGGAAATTACGACAAGATTGAGATAGATATGTTTGAATTGAAATTCAAAAATGTAAATGTAATAAGCCCTCGTCATGTTCATCCTTACTAATATTCCATACAAAAAAACAGATTAACTTTCTTGTTTATTATGTCAATTGCAATTTTTCAAATACTACAAAAACAGATCAACTTTCCGAGGCATACAAGAAAACAGGATTAGCTCTGTTTCATATATATTCCAAACATCAATCCACTGCTGTGTGTTGATTTTGTGTATTATGCAGCCTGGAAGCCCCTCTCTCATCCTCTAATGCTGCTTCTATCTGTCTCGATCCCTTTTTGTTTAAACCATCATACCTGTGTTTTTGTTCAGTTTGGGACTTTAAGGAATGATAAGCCTAATGTTGCACAGGTTAAGCATTACTAGGTCGGCATTCTGCAAGCATGATCTGTAAATAGAATACGATAATTTAGAACAAATATTATCCGGTCATCTCCATTTAAATTTGTTCTTCAGATACTATCAGTCTTTACCTCCTGTGGCCAAGTCGTTCGCTGTTATCTGTTTAATGACCTCAGGCGCCTATCATCTCGAGCTTTACCACTGGAGGAACATAGCGCTGTTTTATGCACTTGTGCTAAAGAAATTTCAGGTAAAATGTCATTCTGATCCACAACCAATCTGATACTTGGCATTGCAAGATATTCATTCTGCTTTATTTTCTACGAAGTACGATTCATACAAGGCCCTGGTGGGTTTATACAGATTTGGAGGCTTATTACAAACTTCTTCTTCATCGGGTCTTTTTCAATGACTTTTGCGTTTCGCCTGTTAATAATGTAAGAGTAAAGAGATCAGATTAGATCCTATAGCTGTATCCTGTTTTTATTGTTGCTCCATTTACTTATAGTTGCTCACAATGTAACAGTTTCTTATATGGAATTGTTTAGATTAAAGTATGGAGTTTCACTGGAGAGGGGACCTTTCGATAAAAGGACAGCAGACTACTTATGGATGTATATTTTTGGAGCACTCTCATTGCTGGTAATCCAACATCAAAATCAATCTCTACAATAGATGAAGATCGACTTAAGTACTTTCCGGGGAAAAAAAAAGATTGACTATAAGAACAAATCTATACAAAATTACCTTTGAAGATTTAAGAATACAATGAGCAAGAAGATGAAAACAAGATGTTACTTGTGTTTAGGTAATGGCAGCTATTCCATTTCTGTGGTCTCCATTCATGGGAACCTCCTTAGTTTTTATGATTGTGTATGTCTGGAGCCGTGAATTCCCAAATGCGCGTATCAATGTATATGGTCTTGTGGAATTGAAGGTATGTCATCCTTTCGTATAGTTCATACAAAATGTCTGTTTTGTAGCCACACAAGGATATCACTGCACTACTACACACTGTTCAGAATCGTTTCTAATCCCTAGAATTTGGAACAATTTTTGTGAACATCTCAAAAGCTTCGAACAACATTACAGTTGCTGTTATTTCAAATATATCTTCATCAATGCCCGAGTTAATTTGCTAGCTAACGCGTTGTGCTTGTAGGGTTTTTATCTTCCCTGGTTTATGCTTGCAATAGATTTGATCCTTGGAAATCCTTTGAAACCCAATTTGCTTGGGATAGCTGCAGGACATCTGTATTACTTCTTGACAGTGCTTTATCCTCTTTCTGGAGGAAAAAACTACTTCAAGACTCCCCTCTGGGTGTATCCTTTTTATGATCTACTTTCCAAATCAATGCATATGTAGACTTGGATGATTCTGAATTTCTTAGTCAGAAAACTACACTTGCTTCCTTATGCCTTAATCATGAAGTCTGCTCTTTGGAACCGGGATAGGCTTGGCCAAAAATATGCCCACACGAAGAGTCTTTTAGGCCTCTAAGGCTCGGTAATCAACTAAGAACTTCCTTGTATAGATAAAAAAAAAAAAAACATTTTAAGAACTTTGTTTTTCGATAATTGAACCATATAAGGATCTCCCAATCTTTTCCATAAGGTAATGTTAACCCCATATCAGCATATATCTTATGAATTTGCATTTGCTTGAGTTTGATTAAACGGTTCTTATTCCTTGACACGCTTTAATAGTCACAAGTTGGTTGCATTTTGGGGTGAAGGAATCCAATTTGACACCCCGGTAAGGAGAAACCCTTATGCTGAAGTTGCTTTCAAGGGGAGAGGCCGTCGTCTTGATGGTAGTGCAAGCAGTTCAAGGCAGGAGCAAACAAGCACTTCAGCAGAGGCGGAGGCAAACACCTCAGCACCACCCAATGCAGCTGGTGGAGTAGCTTTTCGCGGCAGAGGCAATCGTCTTGGTGGACGTTAGCTAGCAGTATTTGTGATTTAGTTGATGTTATGACTTTTTAATCAAACAATCATGTTATTATGTTTTTTATAAGGTCTTGGGGAATCAATGACAAGATGGGGATGAAAGAATGAGCCTCTTGAGGCCACCCGAACCACCCGGGCTAGGCCAGTGGTGGTATATGCATATGTTGTATGGGAAGAAAGAACTTGAGTTCACACATTGCTACTAGCAAAACAAAACTACTTCCGTTATTTGTGGTTGTGTGTGATGATAGTTCAATTACTGCATCTGAATTATGCTTGTTAGTAAGTGGTTAAGGAATTGCCTGAGTTTTTTTCATGGCTTCCATGGCCTTCCACCTGCAGTTATCAAATCATCTGCTTGGGTTAGCTGTGATGCTATTATATCTACTTGCCCTCTTAGCTCT
The DNA here is from genome assembly GCA_963454935.2 of Ilex paraguariensis. Classification (NCBI taxonomy): domain Eukaryota; kingdom Viridiplantae; phylum Streptophyta; class Magnoliopsida; order Aquifoliales; family Aquifoliaceae; genus Ilex; species Ilex paraguariensis. Next base: position 388,587 of record CAUOFW020000692.1, on the reverse strand, counting down.
ATGGCTATAGCAGTGTCAATTCACAATTTCCTGAACGTCAGAGGCAAAATGGAGGCAGGTAGGTTTGTGTCGGGTAAAGGCGGGTTCATGTCAAAAATACACTTCATTCATATCCGGTTTGTTTATTAATTCATACCTAATAAATCGTGTCATATCGAGTTTATGTTATGTATAAATAGTGTATAATCGACATATAAACGAGTCGTATCGTATATTTCTTTTTATTAACTTCATTCATACCCGATTTATTTTTTAATTTTGTCGTGTCATGTTAGATTCACTCATTTACAAAACGGACGATTTAAGAAAGATTTAAATTCTTTAATTTCATATAGCATTAATGAATTGTATCATATTTTAGCACTTTTTATCTGTATTACATTTTCATAGCTTCCTCAATTTGAAATGGGTAGCAGTCCAGTGGGCCTTGGACCAAGCTGATCCACTACTTTACATCCTTGGGGTAGCCTGAACCCAGTTGATCCAGGGTTGTGGGTCAGGGTTTTCGGCTCATTAAACCCACCGAAAATGGCTAATAGTAAGCCAGTGGCCACATAAAACTCAGAAAGATTAAATAAATAATAAAAAAAAATCAAAAGAATTGTTAAATTAGGTCTTTTAGAGCCAACCTGATGGAATACATGGGTAGCCCGCTAAAATTTTAGGCGATCCAATCCAACTCGACCCGTTGACTAGTAAGCAACCCGATTGTTCAACTCGAATTCTCGCATTAGGCTGTTGATAGACAACTGAAGAAGACCCGATTCAGTCCGTTGTATTACCCCTTAATATAAAGATCTTTTTAAAAAGGCGTGCCTAATGTATAAGAGTGTTTTTATCATATTTGCAGTACCGAAAAAATAATAAAAATAGTTACTATTAGGAGCGTTCAAATTTTCAATTATCTAATAAATTTAGATTCTATCATACTCTATCCGACTTTACTGATCGACTACCCAAAAGAATTGGGTAGGCCAATAGAAGCTTTAGTGTTAATTAAATTATTAAAATAATTCAAAAATTAATAATTTAAAAATATGTGTTCATCTGACTTTTCATCCGATTGTTTTGGACGGGATTCGTGTATGAATAATACACTTGATCAGGTACGAACCGTAGGGTAAGCAAAAAAAAATTATTCCGCAAAGTATTAAGTAAAAAGATAGAATACTATAATTCATACTCGTAGGATAGGGTGAACACCCCTAATTACCACACACTCACAAATATAGTAAACCTATTCATAAAAATAATAGTAATTTTTTTTATATAGAAGAAAAAATGATAAAAATAATTATCATAACAGTGATAAAAATACTCACAAATATAATAAAAAAATTAGTTATAAAATAATTCATAAAAATTATAAAAAAATATATATTAAAATAATAAAATTTTGAGATACGATACCGATATTTTGAAGTTTTAATTTATATATCACCCATTAGCTTGGGATTTATTACTCTTATAGAATCTCATCCAAGGCCACCAAATATGAAAAGACTTTGACCTCTTCCTGGTCTTCTGTCTTATTCTCAGAGATATTACTACCAAACGATACTCCCAACATTCATTAAAAGATTGAGCCACCATAGTCAACTTGTTCACAACTTGTGCTCAAAAAAACTTGTTCACACCAGCCGACTCAGTGGAGTAGTTGTTGAGGAAACTCTCTCCAAGAAAACATTTTTAATTGGTAAATTGTACAACACAACCTCTCTAGTTGCTATGGTAAAATTACGTATTTTTAATTATTTTCAAATGTTGGGTACCTCTAGTAATTTTCAAATTTTACAATGATAGATGCCTCATATTTTGGGTCAAGGGGAGCAACTCGGACGGGTTGAGAGTCGATCTTTGTTCAATTTTAAATATATAATCTTCAATCTTTACTCTAATTTTAACTCGACATTAATTCGAATACTGATTCAGTTGAATTTGGACAGATTCGGGTTACGTAATTCGAATTAATTTCATATTAGAATTCGGATTACTTAATTCGAGTTAGAATTCAAGTTGAGTTTGTTAAAGTGAATTGTGAAGTGTGAACCCTAATTATAAGTTATGTTATTGAATTTATTGATTTATATTTATATTTTTAAATATATTTAGGTTGAGCCTGATTTGATATTTGGGTTGAGCCCGATTTTATATAATCAGGTTGAGCCCAATAACTAAGTATTGAAAACTTCAACCTGAGTCATTTTTTCCCGAATTAAATTTAGGTTAAATTCAAATTGACCTACTCAAATTACACCCTTACTCTCTGGGTACACCTATTTTTTAAAAAACTGCGCAAATCTACACTGCTTACTCTTGTTTCACACACTATTCATTATTATGCATTCACACCCATTCATTATATATTTATATATATGTTTTACTTAGAGTTCGATGCTAAATAGTTGGGATGCAATTTTGATGAGTTAAGAAATTAATAACTCAAGTACATTAATATTATTTTTTTTTTCAAATTTGTGTGTCAAATTTCACATATCAAAATGTCACGTTTTTCACCGATAGATGTATACCATGCTAAATAATTTTGATTCAAAATAACGTCGTTGTATTCAACAAGATGACATCATTTTAGATCAAAACGATGTTATTTAAATGAATAAACTATTAAAAAATAAAGCAACAGAGGATCCTCAGCCACCCATTGCCCATATAAGGTGAATAATAGACGATTGAATAAAACTGAGTGAAATTGCAATTGAAAAGTTTTGTATCCAAATTACCAACAAGAATAGGAAAAATCAAAAGTTTTTCTAATGCAATTTTTGGGCCATGAATAAGGAACCAATGATCAAAATTTCGTTTTGAAACGTTTCTACTTTTAAGGAGACTGAAATAAATTAGCATGGTATAAATTTATTATTTCGAAATATTTCAAGATTTTTTAATATATTTCGATCAATATTTTGAAAAAATAATTCTTAATTTTTTTTATTCTACTTTCAAAACGAATTAAAATATTTTTAAAATACGTCAAAACATTGCTATTTTCTAGGTCAAAAAAAAAAAAAATTAGATGAACAAGGACATCCAACGAGGTAGTAGAATATCCAGATGCCATGTGAAGAACTCACCTAACTATCTTACAAAAACGACCTGCAAAAAAAAAATACTTTACAGCGACTGAGCATTGATTTTCCACAACTGGAAGAATAGAAAAATACAGTTGAATTAAATAAATCATTGGCCTAACATAGAAAATTAACTGATAAGTACAGGATCTATAAAGATAACTCTTGAATCAGACCAATCATATCCCATAACAAACACCAATTCAATGAATTATATAAATACATACATTAGACTTATATATATATATATATTCAATTTCAATGCTTTTACCCTGTAATTATCAAACGAAACGTACCAACCACGGCATAATTTTGCCTTGAAATGAAGAGACCTGATGTGGGTGTGGTTCAAAAAAAAAAATGTGGGTGTGGGGTAGTTTCAAGTGCAAGTCATCTTCTTCTTCGATTTATATATAGAGACAGAGATATGTTTCTGCTGATGATTTAGAGAGATTAAAAAAAACCCATGTTTTTTGGATGGTTTATAGATGTTTAGGACAGATTAGAGAGATCATCTGATGGGTTCTTCTTCAGATAGGCTTGACAGAATTCAAACTATGAAGTTCTAAAGACCTAAGGTAAGGTTCTGTATATGTCTTGTTTACGTCTATTTGGGTTCTTCAAGGTTAATGTTTTTCTTCGAAGTTTCTGGGTCATTTTAAGTGAAAAGTGTAGTACTTGGAAACACCCTCTCTCTCTCTCTCTCTCTCTCTACAAGGGAAGTCTCTCTGGGGATTTATGGTTCACTGAAGTCAGAGTTTTTAGGTACAGAACAATGCATTTCTTTGCTTCCTCTCTCGCTAATTCTGACTATTTATTTGCTGTTTGATTCTCTGACTTGGAGGGGACAATTTTGTTTGTTAATTCTGTTGGATTTAAATTATAATTCCCCATTACACACATTCTGTATTAAGCAATTTTTCTTCAAAAGATTCATATTTTTTTTTTTTTTTTTTTGATAAGAAACGATGATATCATTAATAATCAAAATGAAAGATAGTATTTGGACAAGTGGTCCAAAACAGCAACAATTCAGGATGGTTTAAGACTTTTAGGTATTTGAGTGTGGGATTTTCAGAGAATATAAGATGAGTATTGACCAAAGAACCTTAAACCAAAACTAATTTTATCAAAAGCTAGAGTTATGTGTACTCCAAATCTTTAATTGGTTTGTAGATCTTCAATCTTTTCATTCTAGCACTGATCTAACTGTGTTTCGATAAGCATATATGATATTACAGTAAATTTAATTTTCTTTCAAGGGGATATCAGATATTCACTTCTAAGAGAAAAATGGAGGGGAATGAAATAATTGAAGACCTACTAGCATTGCTGCCTCCCACATCTCTTACTGTTGTAATAGCTATCAATGGAAACAGAAAGAGCAAATTTGTAGTGAAGTGGGCATTGGAGAAATTCGTTCCCGAGGGAAAGGTTATGTTCAAGTTGCTACATGTCCGCCCTATGATAACTGCTGTTCCAACTCCAAGTAAGTTGTGTATCTTCAAATTTTCCTTCAGGGAATATGTTCATGAAATAAGCTGGTTTCAAATTGAAGTTTTGGGAATTTGTTAGTACCAATCTTTCTTATTTTAGTTCATTTACACTCCAAAAGTCTAGCTTGTGCACTAAAACTCAATTCCTCCCCGTGGTGTTGTTGGAATTCTTAAATTGTGCTGTGTTCAAAGTGGTACCGGAATATGTCTTTTTTCCGTTTTGCATGAGTATCATTCAATATATGCCCCTACTGCTTAGTAAGAATATCCAGGCAATCGACTAAGAGTTGTCATGTCTTGATTATCCTTTCTGGGGAGGTTTTGAGTTCGTTTTTACAAAATGGCTGCACATTCTGCATCACAGATGTAAAATGTTAAACCAATGTTTATTAGACCCATATATGATCTATACTCTAGGCATTTGACACTATAATTCTTTTTTGCAGTGGGAAATTTTATTTCACTTTCACAGGCTCGAGATGATGTCGTGGCTGCTTACAAGAAGGAAGTGGAATGGCAAACAACCGAAAAGCTTCTTCCTTACAAGAAGATGTGTGCTCAAAGAAAGGTTAAAATATAGTGGTTTATGAAACTCTCAAGGAAAACCTGAAATTGGAAGTTATGAGGCTTATTTTACATGATTCTGATTGTAGGTGCAAGTAGAAATTGTACAAATTGAAGCGGATGATGTAGTAAATGCAATAGCCTCGGAGGTTTCCAAATGTACTCACAACAAGCTTGTTATAGGAGCTTCGTCCCGTAGCATATTTTCAAGGTATTGCTATAACTTTGTTGGTCCTTTTATAAAATTTTCAAATTATCGTTATCTTCTTGGTCCTTTTTACATTACTTTCAATTGAACACTCCCAATTGCTCAATAGAACTGTTCCAAGTGCTCAATAGAACTACAAGAATATGAGTTTTGTATGTTGACTTGATTCTTGATTAGTAAGAATTAGTGCCACGATTACTATTGTTAACAAAATGATGATTGCTGGAAACTTAGGGGACAAAGCTTGTCCTCGAGAATATCCAAGTGCATCCCAAGCTTTTGTTCGGTGTATGCGGTTTCAAAGGGGAAATTGTCATCTGTGCGTCCATCTGACTCAGAGACAATTGGAAGCATTAAAGATGACTATAGTGACACAAGTTCTTTGACCAATGATCCTTCAAGTGATACTTCCAGCTCACAAACAGGTAATCTACTTCTTTAAACACTTTTGATGCTTTCTGACAGAATGGGGTGTGATTTCATTATCTTACAGATCGTTGATTATGAGTCGGAGCCCTTCGCTCTACAAACACTTATGTTGCACTTTGTTGCCGTACCAAGTGGTTGTTTTTTAGCATCTACAATATGCATAGGCAAACAGTATAAGCTACAACAATTCAAATAAGGCAATGGCTAATGCTAAACTATCCCCAATTATTGCTGGCAAAGCAAGCTGCTAGTAATCATAACATCTAAGGCTGCATCATACAGTACACAGGCTTTGTTTTCTTGTGCATGGAAAGTATGCAATACTTATTCCTATTGACGTAGATTATAGTATTTTAGAGGAATATCCTTGAATGAGTCTCACATTATAATCCATTGCACTAGAATTTTGCAATTAAACCACATGGACTCTGTGTATTCTGTAGAAATATGTGGGTAGAGGACACAATATGGTTAATTTCAACTTCTCTGCTGTTATTACATCCTGTTAAAGGATGTGTCACATGTATTCTCTTGTAGAAGCGCCTCACCCAAAAAAAATATCCATATGAAGAAGGAATTAAGAACACAATGAGTAAAATGTCCATATGAAGAAGGAAAATATTAAGAACACAATCAATTAGAGTTCTGTAAATTATAATATATTTTCTTTTTATTGTAGGCATGCTCATGACATATTCCCACCAAACAACTTCACCCTTGTTGTCTTGTGTCAATATGGAACTCACCATTTTGAGGTTATTAACCTACTACATAGCAAAGATGCCTGCTGCCCAGTGAGAATTCCTATTGAACCTTTATTCCTTAAAAAATCTTCTATTAAATATCTTGCTTCACCAAGTTTTTAATTTGATTTGATAAGTGCTCGTGTTAAGAAAATATTTCCCAGCAACACAAAGAAAAATGATGAGACTCAATATTGGCAATTTAGACATGATCCATATGCATTATGTTTCCAGTCTGGTAACTTTATTCCGGAGATACTATTAGCTTATGAGCTAATAAAGAGTTGATCTTGGGATTTTTCTTTCTTTTGTCAGAGTGGACAGACCAAGGCTCAGCTACTTCTTATCGCCATTTTCATTCCCCTTCACTACCAGTGCAGCGGTTTCAAGCACTTTCAGCCATTAATAATACCCTTCTTCATAAAAGAACAGATTCTAATGAGTCCAAGAACTCTGGAATCCTATCTCTGGATACTGGTCAAGGGGAGAATATTTTGAGCTCTTTTCCCAGTAATTCAGAGGCAGGCATTACAAACAGTCGGGCTTCTAGTTTCAACAACTTGGTAAGAGACCACCAGTCATGGACATCTGATCAAGCTTCTACCTCAGATGCTCTCCCAGATATTTCATCTGGAAATCAGGTAAGACTATCATTCTATGAAGAATGGACACTTAAGAAGGTGACGTATTCTTGTCGGACACTCTCGAACGCATGTCCGATACTCTTTTATCTATGTCCATAATTAAATGATAAAATTTTAATTTTTGACACGTGTCCGACATTTCTTTAGGCCATGTTCACTACTAAACAATAAACATGTGTTGATAAAAAAACTTAAAAATTTGACTAGTGAGTGTCTGCTACTATAAGAGAACATATAATTATCACCACTAGACATGTTAAAGTTGTACTTAAAACATAATAATTAAAAAAAAAAAATACATAAAAGTTTTATAAGAAAAATCGAGAAAATGAGAGCAATCATTTAAACTTATATTTGTTGGGTACAAGTTGTCTACAAAAAAAAATTATGATTATTTGACTATTATGGTGCTTTAGTTTAAAAATTATCACTAGATGACTAGACATAACATTTACTTATCATAAAGTATTGATTTTTTTATGAATGGTATATTATTATCACTACATTTACATCAAATTATATAATTTTATATATTACACACAATCTGTAGCAAGTCCTCAACATATCTGTATCTTTATTTTTTTGATAAATGTCATGTTGTGTCCATGTCCGTGTTTATTAGCTACCATTATATATGGTTTTATAATTATGCTCATTACTTGCCAGATAGCATATAGTTAGGCATGGTTAAGGATCAATACTTGTTTAATCAAGATGACTCTACAAACAGTGGCCCTTTAATCCATCACCTTTTTACCAAGGTCAGATTTTGGTGGGTATTTCTTGTTAAATAAATCATTTTGCACATGATTTACCTTGATCACTTGAAGAAAGTTTGGTACAATTTATATGATCTCTAGTGATTTGAAACGTAGTTCAGACATTTTGTAAACTTTAGTTCCTTAAAAAATATGGGCTCAAGCTGAGAGTCAGTTTCCTGCATAAATGGTATTTTTTTTTCTAATGTTAGGGTGGACATAAAACTTCAGGGTGATTTTGAAAGTTTCTGTCCATATTAATTGTTAATCTTTTTATGAATTGCAAACAAAGTGTGAACCTTTTTTCAATAGTGGAGAGACTAAATTACTTGAACTGAGTGCAATATCTGTAATATGAATGTCCTGTCTTTCCGATTTTGGAAAGTTCGAAATTTGGCCATCAGGATCAGTCCTGGGCAAAGCACTGGAATTTAAAAAAATTCATTGCTTTCTATGCAGGTTAATATCAGTTTTGAGGTTGAAAAACTAAGAATTGAACTTAGACATATTCGAGGAATGTATGCAGTGGCTCAAAGTGAGGCAATTGATGCTTCGAGAAAGGTGAAATTTATTTTCCTGGCCAAAACAAGCGATGAACATTATTAAGCCTTTTTCATTTGATTATGGTGCTTGTAATTTATTTTGATTGTCCAATAATTGCACTATTCTCCACAGAGAGGTTCAAATCCATAATTATTGGAGTGAGAACTTTACTACTGGACTTTCTTCTTCTATTTATACATGCACCTTTTTTTTTTTTTGCCAGCAATAGTTGTAGATTTTATTCTTCATTCAGTATTATTACTGAAAATCTAGCCAAAATTTGCCACATCCTTTAGCTTCTGATCTTGTGTCTTTTGCCTTCACATGACTTGGGATAGGAGATTTTGTACTGGTTGTTGTAATTTTGCATGTAAGAATTCAGATTTACATAGGTGCTCATTCGTTAAGTGCAATAGTTCCTGACTATATAACAGTACTGAATCCTTTGTGGGTGAACATTAGGAGGACTGGCCACTACTTTTGTGGACCATTACAGCAAATGCATTATTTGTAGTCATTGAATCAACCAGATATGGATCATCTTTGACAATGGGCTACCAATGATGCCTTGCATAATAGGATTAAGGGATCAAAAGGTGGGTATATTGATGGTGACTGGGCAGTTGGACAGTTAAACTTTATGTTTTGCTTCATGCTTAATGTTGTATAAAACTCTGCTCAACTTTTTTTTTTTTTTGCTTTTTATCAGCTAAGCGACCTTCACAAACACCGACTGGAGGATTCAATTAAGCTCAAGGAGTGGAACCTGAAAGAGGAGGAAACCAAGGAATTAGCTAAACAAGAGAAGGACATGTATGAAGCTGTGAAAAGAGAAGCTGAGTATGTTAAGGAACGTGCTGAACAAGAAGCTGCACGAAGGAAAGAAGCAGAAGCTAAAGCCTTGCATGAGGCCAAAGAGAAAGATAAGCTAGAGAATGCCCTGGTAGGCCCTTTGCAGCAGTACCAGAAGTTCACATGGGAGGAAATCGTGTCTGCTACCTCATCATTCTCCGAGAAGCTCAAGATAGGAATGGGAGCATATGGGACCGTCTATAAGTGCAGTTTGCATCATACAGTTGCTGCAGTGAAAGTCCTCCACTCTGAAGAAGCTCACAGGAGCAGGCAATTTCAGCAGGAAGTATGAGAACTCTCTGAAAAAGTAGAAACCGGAAAGCTTTTGTATTTTGTGGGTGTTTAAACTGATTAAGTGCTATTTGGATTTTCCATTTAGCCATTTACTTTTGGCCAAGGAATTAGTTTACTTGATTCAGAGTTTAAATGCTTATCTCTGCTGTTTATTGGTTTTCAGCTTGAGATCTTGACCAAAATTCGTCACCCGCATCTTCTAATTCTTCTCGGTGCATGTCCTGATCATGATTGCCTAGTTTACGAGTACATGGAGAATGGTAGCTTGGAGGAGAGGTTGCTCAGGAAATATAACTCTCCTTCAATCCCATGGTTTGAGAGGTATCGAATTGCTTGGGAAGTAGCCTCAGCCCTCGTCTTTCTTCACAACTCAAAGCCAAATCCAATCGTCCATCGTGATCTAAAACCAGCTAACATATTGCTTGATCATAACTTGGTGAGTAAGATTGGTGACCTTGGCCTTTCTATAATGCTTAATTCAGAAAACTCTTCGATATCCACCACATACAAGGATACAGGCCCCGTTGGCACGCTTTGCTATATAGACCCCGAGTACCAAAGGACTGGGTTAATCTCTCCAAAATCTGATGTTTATGCTTTTGGGATGGTGATTTTGCAATTGCTGACTGCAAAACCAGCCATCGCATTGGCCCATCTGGTGGAAACTGCAATTGACGATGGTTGTTTAGTGAATGTACTGGATCCGGAGGCTGGGAATTGGCCAACTGAAGAGACAATGGAATTGTCTAAGCTTGGTCTGAGCTGTGCAGAGCTTCGTCGTAGTGACAGACCTGATTTGAAAGATCGAGTTCTACCTGCATTGGATAGATTGAAAGAGGTTGCTGATAAGGCTCGAGATTTGGCATCCAGTGCTCAACCGACACCTCCAAACCATTTTTTTTGCCCCATACTCAAGGTATGCATTTCTTTCTAGTGCCAATATTTGCAGAATTCTCTTACGCTCATGTATTTGCACCAGATAATTGATTAACTGTCGTTAACAGATGTTTTCAAGTTCAAAATGATGGAAATTGAGCTCGCTAATGCCTTTTGAGTCCTAACCCCCCCCCCCCCCCCCCCCTCCTCCCAAAAAAAAAAAACGGGCACACACACTGTGGTTCATAGCCACTTGCTATAATCCTTTGAGCTATAGGTCCAACTAGGGAAAAGAGCCATTCCTCGAATATAGTCTAGCTTTACGCGATTATTGTCTGTTGTTAAGGGATTTGTTATGCTACTAAATATTTGGTTTTACTTTATTAATGGGAACTTTTCTTTTTTATATAGGATGTAATGGATGAGCCTTGTGTTGCTGCGGATGGGTACACATACGAGCGCAGGGCCATAGAGAAATGGTTCGAGGAGAACGATAAGTCACCAATGACCAATTTACCATTGCCAAATAAGAACTTAATACAAAATTATACACTTCTTTCTGCAATAATGGAGTGGAAGTCAAGAAAGCATTGAAAATCCTGCATTTATGGACATAGTTATTTCTTTCACATTTCCTTATTGCTGCAATGTACATACATTTGTTAGTGTTAGATGCTTACACAGTCTTCTGTTTATTAGGGGTGCAATTTGGGTTGGGTAGCCCGAGCCCAATCTGAATTCAAGATTTTTAATATTTGGGTTGGACTTGGATCGAAAAATTTCAATCCGAATTCAATTTGGGTTGGGCTTGGGTTAAGGCCTAGGGTTCACGGGTTCAACCTGAACCCGACAAATTTTAAAAAAAATATATATATATATATATAAAGCATTAACACTGATTTTTCATTTTTGTTCTATCATTCTTTGTCTCTCTTGTTCATTTTTATTTTTGTTCTAGCATTAACACCGTTAAAAATTTGGTTAAAATTATTAGTTGTTAATTTAGATGAATATTATGTAATATATGCATTAGATTTAGAATAACAAGTCTATTTTGGGCTCTATCTAAATACAACCCGAATTGAATCTGTAAAGTAACCCGAAATTATTAACCCGAATTCAACTCGAGCCCGCCCGAATTAAACTCGGGCAGTGCTCGAGTTGAGTTTCTCAATCCGAGGTAGGGTTAGGGTTAGGGTTAGGATTAGGGTTAGGATTAAGATTAGGATTAGGGTTAAAAATTATATACTTAGAATTAGGCAAGGGTTGATTGTTCAACTTGCCCAACCCATCCGAGTTGCACCTCTACTGTTTATTAAGGTTTTCACCAAAAGAGAAAAAAAAATTCCCATTTGCTAGAGTAACAAAAACATAGAATTGTATACGGTTTGATTTTATTTAAACATTATTATGGTTGTTGTAAGAAAAATCATGAATAAATAGAAAATCTTGTTATATTCTCCCTAGTGATATATTGATGTGTCCCTCTAAATATTGTTGTGCATGCTATATGGAATCATTTGATAACGCTATTAAGTATTCTTTTCTCTTTTTTAATAATAATATTTTCTTATAATAGTATAGTATACATGCACATAGTAATATGTACTTATGTTAATATAAATATATTCATACATATATTTCATTACTTAACACCAAAACTATCATTAAATAACTAAAAAAAACATATAAGTCTTTATTTATCTCTATATTTATGCATATTTATATATAAATTATATGCATACTATAAATTTAAAAAAAATAAAATTATAATTAATAAATAATATAAAGGTTTATAATGTCAAGCTGATTGAAAAGATTTTGAATTTGTATATTACTGTTAGAGTATACATTAAATAAGACAATATTGTAGTTGTAAATTAAAACATGAGTTGTTATTTTTTTTATTACTAGATTTATCATGAATATTCATTTTAATTATGTTATAATTAGTAATAAAAATTATATATTTAGGACACATGAAATATCATTTAACTTAATTACTCATATATTTTATGTTCTTTCTATAGATTTTATGAAATTTTTAGCTAGTTATATGTAAGTGTGTGTATATATGTGTGTGTGTGTGTATAATATATAGATAAAAAATTCAATTATTGACTTATAAAAACATAACAATGATCAAAATTGATTAAGTTTTTATATACTTTCATCTAATGGTATAAAATTAATCACAAATTTTTTTCTTGCTCTAAAAAATCATATTTTCTAGGGTTGATAATTGAGTCGAGCTTCTCGGGCTTGGCTCGGAGAAGACTCGACGAGTTAAGCTTGAACATTTTTTTTAGGCTTTGTTCGTTTATATGTAAAATAGTCGAGCTATTCGGGCTTGACTTGGTTTAGGTTAGGTCCAGACTCAGCTCATTATCTAAATGATTTAGACTTAAAATAATTTTTTAGACTCGTTTAAAAATATGAGTTCGACAGGCTCGGCTTGAGCTCGTAAAATTTGGCTCAATTGACAGTCCTAATCTTTTCTGCATGGCCCCCCAATGTCAGATAATTTAACATACATACTCTTTAATATCAAACAACCTCATTAATTCAAGCTTATCTCTTTTTATTTTTTCTCAATTCTTTTTAATTTTAAATTACATAATTAAAGAAAAAAAATTATTTAAAATCAAAATATTTCACGATGAATGTTTAATTTTTAATACAAAATGACTCTAGGCACGAGATTATTGTTAATATGCGTATAGATATATAAAACTGTTAATCAACGTATATATATGATCAGTGCAGTGAGGGGGCTTTCTCACTTCTTGCTAGTTACATTGTGAACTTCTTTCCGGTGATCGATTGCGTCGGCGACCCTCTGAAACCGAGTGCCACATTTTGCACACTCCGCCTTCATCTTGTTCTTGTGCTTAGAGTCGTTGTGGGAATCAATAGCCTTCTTTGAGGGCAAGGATGTTTTGCAGATATAACAATGGTGTTCTGTGGGGTTTTCACCTTTGTCTATACTCTTGATCACTTTACTCATCTTGATCGATCAGCTTTCTGATAAAAAATCCTTTGCACGGTTGTTAAAGAACAAACATGCATGCAAGGAAAAAACATTAAAAACAGATAAATAAGAGAGACGTAGCATATACAACAGAAGACTACATAACAAATCAAGACAGTCGAAACCAGTGTTGGTCGAGTATCAATCAGAACTGATTTTAGACGACAGTGTCAAACACCAATCAGGACTAATTTTGGGCAACAATGTCAAAAAAATTTGTAAGATCCATTTCGGAAAACTCTTAGTAATTTGAGCAATTAGCAAAAAAAATGACGTGTAAGACACTTTTATATTTTTATCCCGTTGTTAGGGATATTTTTGTAATATTGTGTATTTGCTTATTTTTTCTAATAATTTAGGACCATTAAGGTTTCTTATTTATATTGCGTTGAAAACTAATTCAGTAGCATTGGTTTATTTTGAATAAAACTTGGAAACGAGTTCACTTTCAATTTCTAATTGATTTGATATTTTTAAAAATCAACAAGGCTCTTGAAAACTCTAATATAGTATTATTGCGATAATTAACAGATTATAATTTCTATTGTCTGATCGCGTTTCTTTATCCATGCTTTCCTGCATGAGAGAGAGATAGAGAGCTATACCTTTGTTGGCAGAATTCTCTATGCCTTTGTGTATCAGCAAATATGAGGATGGAGCCAAAGAAATGCAGAGCATGGTTTCTATATGGTGAATTGTGCGAGTTTATATACTTTGTGGAGCTCTTAAGTTTGTTCATATTATTTATTACATGAATCCTGATTCATTAAATATTTCACCAAAAATGGCCATTGATTAATATATTCTAGTATATGCAAGCCATGTTTGCTGTGAGCCATGAAGAAATATAATCTCTCTCTCTCTCTCTCTCTCTCTCTAAAAGAAAATACTACGTAAAACAAATTTGTAACCCAAATACAAAACGTAAATGAATGGAGATCATTAGATGAGCGGGTCTCATCAACTTTTTTAAATGAGAACCATTGATTCAATGGTCTTTATTAATTTGATATGCAAATTTGAATTACATAGTATTGCTCTTGAATAAAATTGGGTAAAAATAATTAAAATCCACATCAATGGCTTCATCCACAAGCAAACGTCTCAAAAGTTACATGAGGGTAACCCATCCATATAATAAGGGAGTTGGGGCCTTTTCAAATCACAAACATGAATGAAAACATTTTTACTTGAACATGGAAAAATTGAATTTGAATATTGACAAATTCAATTGTTGTTATTATTATTGGATATTTCGCAAAAAATTATAAAGAAAATGCAAATTATGTACCAAACCTATGAAGGGGATTCATTTTGAGTGGTGATGGTTAGGGCAGTGTGTGACAAATTCTCTGAAATCATAATAAAATATTTGCTTAGTGATTCTTGTAATTATGACAAGACACACGAGCATTTACATGTGAATAAATTTAGGTAACGAGAATTTTATAAAATCAAAGAAAAAACAAGAAATATATGTGCAATTAAGTTAAATGAAATCTAATATTTTTGAAGTTTATACTTTTATTTTCAATCGTGTGTTATATAATTAAAACGCTTATTAATGATGATCTAGTAATGAGAAAAAAATAGATAGTCCATATTTTTATTTAGAACGATAGATTTTCTCAATATATATTTTAATGATAGTACACTAGTTTAAAAGTTTTCAAACATTTTAACATTAAAAGGTTTTAAATTAATTAATTATTTTTGTTATATCTAAACTTACTATATATATGTTCACATAACCACATACACAAATGAAGAGCTATTTAATGATAATAGTAGTGTCATGTAATATTCATAAGTTGTTTGGTGTATTTTTAGATTGCGGGGGTGAACTTAAGATTCAAACAAGTACAACGTTACTTATTCGACCTGGAATGAGGTTCTAATATTGTGATTGTTTAGGTGATTATAGGTTTTATAACGAAACGTAAAATTACCTATGAGTTCTTTTTATGCCTTAGAGATCAAGGACTTAAATAATTTTCTGATTGACAATGTTATGGACCAGAATGTAAAAAGACAACAAGAATTCAACGTAGATAAACTAAACTTGAAAAATGAAAGAAGTATTATACTTAACATTAAATGAAAGATGGTAAACATCATTAGAGTGATGAACTGCACATTGCTGTAAAATAAAGTTACTGGGAAGTAAAAACAAGTAAGTAAGAGAGAGATTTTGATTGAGGATTCCTTCTTTGTAGTCTTACCCTTATTATTTATAAGGATGACCTTTAACCATTAAAGTCATCTTTTTTTGTCATGACTGTAATCATAATTTTTTTTCTCGAGATGTACAAACCCGCAATGAATCATTTTCAATTGACGAATCATGATGTCATATTTTCGCCGCTTTTCCAGGATTCTTAGTGCCCACTTCCTTAACTATCCTGTTAAATATGAATTTTCAGAGACTCTTACATGATTGTCGAATTACTTCCACGTGTTGCCCTTTAATTTTATTATTTTTTGGTGTAAACATAAGTATATGAAGAAAGATTCATTTCTATTTGAGTTATTAAATGACAATAATATCATTAACTACTTTAATAAGATTATATTTGTCAATCAAAAATTATTCGAGCTAAGTGACTCTTCCTCGCATAGAGGTTCAAACCCTGCCATTAGCTGAGAGAAAGAAAGAAGAAAAACAGAACAGTGGAAGAAATGGAACTACCAGGTGATATCCATAACCTTACTGGTCAAGACACAAAATAGTACATTATTTTTGTTATCAAGTATCATCACAACACATGCTTGAAATTCCATGACTATAACATCAGCACAATGAAAGCAGTGGGACTCTAATGTTTATTGCAAGAAATAGTGACAGACACAACAGACTTGGGTGTCACAATTACTTGAATAACAGAAATCGTCTCTCCACATGCAGAATAAAATTGCGTATATCTAATTCTGTGGAAGTTGGCGCACCTCGTGCATTGGGTTGTCCTCTATTTTCAAGCATTAGAGAGAGACTCGATGTAGTGAAAGGCAGCATACCATCCGAACATCAGGGCAGAGTCAGACCACA
The DNA here is from genome assembly GCA_963454935.2 of Ilex paraguariensis. Classification (NCBI taxonomy): domain Eukaryota; kingdom Viridiplantae; phylum Streptophyta; class Magnoliopsida; order Aquifoliales; family Aquifoliaceae; genus Ilex; species Ilex paraguariensis. Next base: position 372,014 of record CAUOFW020000692.1, on the reverse strand, counting down.
TTAGCTTCTTGAAAGTCCTGTCCTTGAAATTGTAACGAATGGCCTCACCAGGTATGTTCAACACTAGAAATGACTCATCATCATCATCCCTTCGAATAACAGTGAGTATAAGAAATTTGTAATAATGCAAGCCTGATGGGTCAAGATAGGTACAAATGGACTCTGGAAATGCGTCCATAACTGGGTCAAGATCGACAAGGTACTTCACAGACCACCCAGAGTAATCTTTGGCCATCTCATAGACACTGAAATGTGTAGTACGAGGACCATAGATCTCAATAAGATGAAGATGGTCACTATATTCTCCGAAGTATCTAAGCCTCCTCTCCTCCCAACCATCGGGCATTGGAGGCATTGGCATTGTACCAAGATGCTCTTCATCAACATTGAAATATAAAGAATCGCCCCAGGAACTGACCCAATTAATCGCACCATTCCAGAAAACCCCAAGATTAAAGTTAACTTCTGCAATGAATGGATCAGATGAATATACTTGAATTTCATAATGTTCAGGCAATCTCTCAGAGAAATAAACACAAAAAGCTTTATAGTGAGTTGATTTGTAAGGGTCAAGAGCTAGGCTTACACCATGAATAATTCTTGAAACCCCTGTCCCACGTCGTGGTTTCGGAAGAATGGTGAACTGCTTGGTAGTGGGATTGTATATATAGTAATTACGTTTAGGTTCATGATCTCGGAAGCTGCAACAACACAATAACCCATTGCAAGACTGTAAAATTCTTATGCCAACCGGGTCATGGACAAAGGTGAGGCTTCTGAATGGGGATTTTTCTGGGTTTTGCGAATAGTCGAAGTGTACATATTCGTGTTCGGGATTCACTAGAAAAGAAGAGCAATGGATGAATAGGCCAATGGCGGGATTGGTGTGGGGAGTTCGGAGGAGAGAGAAATGGGGGTTGGTGATGAGAGAGAGCCAGTGTTTGGATACGGATTTGAATCGGATGAGTGATTTTATGGGTAGTCGGAGGAAGATTTCAGTCTAGAGATCATCGTCGGCGGCGACTGTGTGAGCCGACGATGTTCGGTTTCGTGTGAGTTTGATCTTAATGATTCTCATTTGGGAATCAGAAACAGCATGTGAGACTGTAAGAACAAGAGATCAGAGATGTTCTTACATATAATTTGCTCTTCCTCTCTTCTCTTACACGAAGATTGCTGTGTACTCTAGCTATGGTGTTGACTATAATTGAATGAGGATTCCATTGTAAGCTTAGCTTGCAAATAAAAGGGTGATCCCACACTGACTTGTTAAGAGTTGGGATGAGGTCGACTCATCTGACACAGTTGACAAGTCTTTGCCGGTGGCTAATATGAGTGAGTTAATCTGAAATTAATTCGAGAATAAAAATTTTTATTACTCGAGTTAGGCAATACTGAAGCGAAGTCCTAGTTTACATTTGGATAAGTCATGGAGTGGCATCTTGAGTTTTTGAGATCTAATGGAGCCCGACCCAAGTTGTGAATTCGGTATCAATATAAAGCTCAATAGTCAAATATAATCGTTTTTTTATCCCATTATTGTTGGATTACTTGATCTAGTACAACCCTGAAACCATGTAATGAGCTGCAAAGATTAATATCGAATGCTTTTAGCTGTCATTGAACAAAGCCAATCTGTTTTCATATCATCTTGATTTGGAAACACCACTAGAATCAAGTGATGCTGGGGTTCCCAGTTCATTACAATTTGGCGACAGAGAGGGATTAGCATTATTGACCCAATGAGAAACCACTAAGACATTTCTCGCTGGGGCTCCGCACACAGGGAAAATGCTCTAGCAATGGTAAACCAGCCACTAGTTTCAAAGTTCCAGTAAGGTATCAAGAGGGTTATCACAACCAAAACAGCCTAGTTGTATGAAGAAATAATTAAGCCTAATATTTCACCAAACGCTTGTAATTCTACACCACCTTAATCTGAAAGTGCAGGGGGTTGGTTCCCTTCCAAGACTTCTTCCTCTTTGTCAATGATTATGGGTCACTCCTGTCTTGTAGTTCGATACACTACTTTAAGGCCAGTTGCCTATACAACATCTTGAGTTTATAGTAAAGTAAGCTTTGATTATCGCTATACCCTCTCTAGACAAATGATTTGATTCCGGAATTCAGTAGTATCAGAAGATGGAGAGATAAATAAGATAAAGATTATGTTCCAACAAATGAGGGCAACTTTCATCTATAACTAAATTTGGACTTCACCTATAGGTTCAAACAGTGTCACTAATTGAAAGAATGAAGAAAAGTACAGACAAAACAATATTCATAATTCGAACATTATCACAACACAATCTTAAAAACAAGCATTATCGCAATTCACAAGCTTGCGATTCCTTGACTATGGCAACAACAGAATGAAAGCAATCAAAGGACCCACTGGAGATCTCAGCCTCATGGTTTACTTGAAAGAAAAACAAAAAAAAAGTCTAATAAGACTCTGTAAAGCTTGTCATCTTCAGACTCTACGGTGATGAAAATCTCGTGCAATGCACTGAATTGTCCCCTTATTGTCAAACACAAGAGAGAGACTCAATGTATTGAAATGCATTACGCCATCCAAACACTGGGGCACGGTCATTCTCAAACAAAAGTGGAGATAAGTCACAAAGCTTCTTAAGAGTCTTGTCCCTGAAATTGTAACGAATGGCCTTACCAGGTGTGCTCAACACAAGAAATGACTCCTCATCATTATTCCTTCGAATAAGACTTAGTATGAGAAATTTGTAGAACTGCAAGCCTGATGGGTGGGTGCAAATGATCTCTGGAAATGCTTCCACAACTGCGTCGACATCGACAATGTACTTCACAGACCACCCAGAGTAATCTTCGGTCATCTCATAGACATTGAATTGTGTAATATGACGACCATAGATCTCAATAAGGTGAAGATGGTCACCAGACTCTCCGAAATATCCGATCATCCTGTCCTCCACACCCACGGGCACTAGAGGCATCGGCAATGTTCCAAGACGCTCTTCATCAACATTAAAATACAATGAATTAACCCAATCACTGGCCCAATTGATAGCACCTTTCCAGAAAACTCCTAGCTTAAAATTAACATCTGCCCTGAAAGGATTACCAGAGCGCCTCCAAAGGCCGGTTTCAGATGAATATACTCCAATTTCGTAATGTTGAGGCAATCTCTCAGAGGAATAAACACAAACAGCTTTATAGTGTGGCGATTTCGATGGATCAAAGGCTAAATTAACTGTTTGAACTGATTCAACACCGGAAGTATACCCGAAAACTCGATCAACAGGATCAGGAAGCGTAGTGAATTGGTGGGTAGTAGGATTATAGATGTAATAGTTGCATTTAGCATTAACCCCAGTGGTCCAGCAACACAACAAACCATTGCAAGACTGCAAGATTCTTGTAAGATTGGGACAATCGCCAAAAGTGAAAGTTCTGAAAGGGGGTTTCGTCGGGCTTGTGTCTTCCAGAGGGATAAAATAATATTCTGAATTTAAAAGAGCCGAAGTCCGGCGCAAGAATAGGCCAGAGGCACCACGGCTTCGTCGATGACAGAAATGTGGGTTAGTGATGAGAGAGAGCCAGTGCTTGGAAACGGATTTGAAACGGAGGAGTGGTCTTATGGGTAGGCGGAGTAGTATCTCCGTCAAGAGGTCATCATTGCCGGCGATCTTGTTGGCCGATGGTATGCAGGCCATAAAGCTCGTGTATAAAAAAAAGAAGGGAAAAGTCTATGCTCGGAGATTTTCTTCTATTCTATTAAATGCAGACTACTGCTAGGTACGCAAGCTGTCGTGTTAACTTTAGTTGAGTGAATAAGATTTTTATAAATTATACTTTGACCCCTAACTATGGACTTAGTTTCACTTTTTCCATTGTATATTAATTTTTTCACGTCCAATCACAAACGTCTACTATTTTTTTGAATGAAAATTGATGACGTGTCAAGAAAAATTTAAAAAAAATTCATAATTTGAGAGATAAAATGAAATAACCTTCCACTAAATATATGATAGAAATTAATAATTGAGACAGTGTGAAAGTAATCAAATAGTTGAGTGTATAATGTATAAAATATGATAGGTAATGGGACAATGTTAAAAGAAAAGTCATAGTTGAGGTGATAAAACTATAATTTACCTTTGAAAATTTGGCAGATATTTTCATTGTGTTTTGGACGGCCATTCTACAGGGATGACATAACAATTAATAATAGCTGATTTTTTATGAAAAAAATATCGGAAGGCCATAGAAGATTTATATTTTAATATTTTTGATATATTAAAGATGTAATATAAATAATTTAATTTTTGAGACTAGCAAGTGCGAAAAGTCCTAATGGAAATGTATGGAGCTCCTAAAAAAAAGCAATAATTGAAAAATCGAAAAAAGATGGTGCCATGAACGGCTTAATCCACAAAGAAAGTTCATGAGTACGAATAACATGAATATAAACATTTTTTATAGGTTTTAATATAAATAGGAAGAAAAGAAATTTGAATATTGACATGCATATCTGGTTATAGGGGTGTCCATGGCCGGGCCGAGTTTGGCCTGTGAAATTTTTTCGGGTCAGACTTGGATAGTGTAAGTTTAATCCCTTATTCAAGTGAGTTATTAGACGGACTGAGCTAGAATTCGGGTAGGAATAGGCTATCCGTAGCCTGACCCGCGAGCCTATTGGACGAATCTTCTGAGAGGGCTTGCTGGGCTAACCTGTTTGCGGTCTTTTTTATATACAATTTCATTAAAAATAATGAATATTTTTGTTACTTAATATTATTGTAAATTATATTTTTAAATTAAAAATATAATTAAAATAGATAAAAATAAAATAAGGAATGAATTACATTCAATAGAATAAATACATCCTAACTAAGTTGACACATACTCACTTATCTATTATTTACTTAATATATGAAAAATAAAATAATACATTATTTATAATATATAAATTTTTAAAACTTTAAATTTCGACATTTAGAAACTTATTTCAAAATTTCAAATTTAATGGTCTAATAGTATAATTTTTTTTCAAAAGAAGGGTGGGCGGACTTGACGAGTTAGCCCTTGGATAAGATTTTAACGAGTTTTTTTCGTAAAGGACTATTGAGGTGGGTTTCAGATCAAGTAATGGGTTTAGGGAGAAACTCAAACCCTTTTTTTAAAGATATTAGACTCATCCTCAGGCGAGCCAACTATTTGACTTATCGAATTTCAGAACTATTTTTTTCGGGCCAAATAACAAAATCCGTAGTTAATCTAACCCATAAACACCCCTAGCTGATTGCTTTTCATAAAAAGAGAATATTCTAATGAGTCATGTCTATACCAAGGGTCATGAGATTAATGGTCATCAAGAAAGTATCCACCAAGGTTCATGGGATTAATAGATTATGATTATTGGATTTGATATTTGAGTCTTGTCATCAAGAAAGGATAAAGTCATGTTATTGAAAATTAAATTTTTAGTATTGTATCCACAAAAAATTATTTCTTAGCCCATAAATCATGACTTGAGTTATTTTTTAGCCCACCCTCTGAGTTTGGTGGGTTGTCCTCCTCTCGAACTTAAAGCTTGTTTATTTATTAATTGTAACCATCACTTTCTTACGTAATGAAAATCTTTGATCAGTTATTTTCAAAAAAATAAAAAAGTTATTTATAGCTATTAATAATTAAAACAATAAAATAAAAAGGAAAAAATAAATTGTAAAACTTTACCCGGGCCATTTCGTGATTTAACCAAAAGAAAGAGAATTTTCATTAGTGTAATCAAAACTCATCAAAGGAAGACAACTGTATCCGTATTTACAATTTTTGGAGGTGTTGCAATTGAAAAAATCATAAAAAGCTATGACTTCTACAGATAAAATTACTATTTTTTAAGGTCAAAGTATAACTTTTATATGCGAAGTTACAACTGAACTGATCGAGCATTACTAAAATAATGGAACAACCGGTCAATTTTATCTTTTGTGAACAGAGATCTAGTAATTAAAAAAAAAATGAAAAAGTCAAAGCTCATTAGTGAACTGTATTCGTTTCTTATCCCAATATTGTTGGATTAGCACAATCCTAAAACCATGCTATGAGCTGCAAAGATTAATATAGAATGTGCTGTTAGCTGTCATTGAACAAAACCAATCTGTTTTCATATCATCTTGATGTGGAAACACCACTAGAATCAGATGATGCTGAGGTGCCTAGTTCATTACAATTTGTTTGACAGACAACTCCAAACCAACCCAGTTGAATGAAGAAGTAATTAAGCCTAATATTTCATCAATGCTTGTATTTCTACAACACCTTAATCTAAAAGTGCAGGGGTTTGATCCCTTTCCAAGCCTTCCTCTTCATCAATGATTAGGGGTCACTATTGTCTTGTAGTTCGATAGACTACTCTAAGGCTAGTGGCCTATAAAACACCTTGAGTTTATAGTAAAGTTAGCTTTGGTTATCACTATACCCAGTGTCACAAGTTGAAAGAAAGAAGAAAAGTACAAACATAACAATGTTCATAACAGGAACATTATCACAACACACAATCTTATAAACAAGCATTATCACAACACACAAGCTTGCAATTCCATGACTATGGCAACAACAGAATGAAAGCAATCAGTCTATTAAGACTGTTGTGTATATCTTGTCATCTTTAGACTCTACAGTGAAATGCATTGAACTATCCCTTATTGTGACACAAGAGAGAGACTCAATGTATTGAAATGCATTATACCATCCAAACATTGGGGGCATGGTCAAGCTCAAAATTTAGATGATCTCGAGGAACGTCACAAAGCTTCTTGAAAGTCTTGTCACTGAAATTGTAACGAATGGCCTTACCAGGTATACCCAACACAAGAAATGACTCCTCATCACTATTCCTCCTGAGAAAACTTATTATAAGAAATTTGTAATCAAGCAAGCCTACTATAGACTCTGGAAATGCATCCATAACTGGGTCAAGATCGACAAGGTACTTCACAGACCACCCAGAGTAATCTTTGGCCATCTCATATACATTGAATTGTGTCGTAGGAGGACCATAGCTCTCAATAAGATGAAGATGGTCACAAGACTCTGCGAAATATCTGAGCTTCCTCCCCTCGCAACCGTAGGGCAGTGGAGGCATCGGCATTGTTCCAAGACGCTCTTCATCAACATTGAAATACAACGAATTACCCTGGTAACTGACCCAATTGATGGCACAATTCCAGAAAACTCCTAGCTCAAAATTAACTTTTGCACTGAAAGGATCAGCAGAGTGCCTCCAAAGACCGGTTTCGGATGAATATACTTCAATCTCAAATTGTTCAGGCAATATCTGAGAGTCATAAACACAAACAGCTTTGTAGTGTGGCAATTTCAATGGATCAAAGGCCAAATTAACTGCATGAACTGATCCAACACGGCGACTGTTCCTGAAAACTCGACCAGCAGGATTAGGAAGCGTAGTGAATCGGTGGATAGTAGGATTATAGATATGATAGTTGCATTTAGCATCAGGTCCTCCAAAGGTAAAGCAACACAACAAACCATTGCAAGACTGCCAGATTCTTCTTCGATTGGGAAAATTGACAAAAGTGAGAGTTCCGACGGGGGGTTTCGTCGGGCTTGTGTCTTCCAGAGGGATAAAATCACATTCGAGGCTAAAGTCAATCGAAGACCGGTACAAGAATAGGCCAGAGGGAGCTCCAATGCCACGGCTTCGGCGACGGCAGAAATGGGGGTTGGTGATGAGAGAAAGCCAGTGTTTGGAAACGGATTTGAAAAGGACGAGTGGTTTTATGGGTAGGCATAGTAGTATCTCCGTCAAGAGGTCATCGTCGCCGGCGACCGTATGGGCAGATGGTATGCGCGTGGAGGTCATAACGGTCGTGTAGAAGAAGAATGGGCGCTGTTGACTATGGTTGAGGAAGTATTGCTTGGGAATCTTTTGGTGGTGTTTGGATCCATGCCGGATTGGAATGGACTTAAATCCGAACTCAATGCTACCCATTGTAAAGTGGTTTGGATTAGATGATTATAAAGTTTAGATTCAAATTTTATTCTATCTTTGGATAAGTTTTATTTGGTTTATGGGCCTTATGCACGTGTGAAGATAAAATATATTAAAATGATCATTTCACCATTATGTACAAAAATATTATTCAATCCTATACTATGTTTGGTATGGAATAAAAAAAAGTTCAATTCATTAGTATTGTCTTATTTACGAAAAAAAATATGAACCAACGCATTTTTACAAAATATTGAAATAAATATTTGAAAAAATTACACCTAAACTCTCTAAAGTTTGTCAGTTAATCACTCAGAACTCTTGACATTTGAAATATTACACACAGATCCCCTTAGATTTATACACGCGTAGTACTTAGAACTCTGCTGTAAATATATTTATTAATAAATTATACTTAGACTCCCTTGAAGTTTATAAGTATATAATACTTAGACTCTTTAAGTTTAAAATGTTATAGTTAGACCAAAAATACTTCAATAAAAGATAAAATATCAATTATTTTAAATTTTATGATTAAAATTTATATTCTATTTATCTTTTATTGAAATAAAATTAAAAATAAAAATTTAATTTTTTCTTAAAAAATCGTAATTAATATAAAATTATATTGTCTATTAGAATTTAACTTAGTCGTTTAACGACCAAATTAAAATACCACCCCAATTATAGCTAAAAAATATTGTGTCAATTACAATTTGACCCCTTATTTAATTTTTTAAGTTTTATTCTAATAGATAATATAATTATGTATTAATTCTAATTTTTTTTTGAAAACTAAATTTTTATTTTTGATTTTATTTCAATAAATGATATAATAGAACATGAATTTTGAATGAAAAATTTATGTTTTATTGTGAATGACTTAGACCATTTATTTGATTTTTTAGTTTTATTCCAATAGATAGTATAATTGTATATTAATTACAATTTTTTAAGAAAAAATTAAAATTTTAATTTTATTTCCATAAATGATACAATAAAATATAAATTTTAATTATAAAATATAAAATATTTGATATTCTATCTTTGATTGGAATATTTTTTGTCAAAATATATAATATTTTGAACTTTAAGCGGTCTAAGTATTATATATCTACAAAATTTTAAGGGAGTCTAAGTGTAATTTATTGATAGATATATTTACAGCAGGGTTCTAAGTTTTACGTGCGTATAAATTTTAGGGGGTCTGTGTATAATTTTTCAAATGTTAGGATGTATAAGTGATTAAGTGACAAATCTCAAAGGGTCTGGATGTAATTCTCCCTAAATATTTTGTTCATTTATTTAATTTAATTTGTACAATACATAATTAATCACAAAAATAATAAGCATCATGAAAAAATAAAAAATAATGTACAACACACAAAAAAAAAAGAATGATTATGTTTGTACATAAAAAAAAAAGCCAATAGTAGATAAAAAGTCTCTATATTACGGTCGTTCGTACACATAGTCGAAGGTAACTTTGCTACTAAGTTACAAACGGTAATTTTGCTACATCATAATGAAAAAAGATATTAAAAAAATCAAAAAAATTATAGTCAAAAGTGTGAGGGTCAGATCTATATTTGATCAGACAAAGAGAACGGATGACTCACGTCATGGATGCAAAACCAATTGCATGTGAGATAAACGCCCACACACCATCTAGTTTGCCCCGCCAAGATACGGGTCAGATTATCTCAATGCTTGATTCATTTGCTCAAAAAATATATCATCTCATCCCAGCCTCTCAAATATACGAGTCGGATCACCAGAGCTACAACCGCCACCGCCACCGCCACCGCCACCATCACCATCACCAAGAACAACAACAATGGCACCAACAATGGAAGAAAAAAAGAAGAAGAAGTAGAAACAGAAAGACATGAAAAGGGTTTCAACTCGCTACATTCTTACTCCCACAAACACACAAATATGTATGTGTGTGTGTGTATATATATATATATAGCCATGGACACTCTTGAGAACAGAGTGAAGAAGGGCTGTTGGTTTACAGAGGAATGAAATCATTGGCTTTCAGAGAGGAGCAACCACCCTTGATTGCCTAGAATAAAAGGGAGAATTGAAGGTAAAAAACCCTAGAATATACTATATATATATAGATATAGATATTTTGCATTTAATCCCACTACTCATTCCACAATCCCACATGTGCCATGGGTTTGTTCAAAGGCCTACAAAGGGGATTATACCCTTCAAAACATACGGCTAAGGAAATAAAAAGCAACGAAAATTTCATCTCCAAAAACTTAACCAAATCAAGAATAAGTGGACTCATTCACAATTTTAATCCAATCTCCCCTCTAATCCCCCAAATATTTTGATCCAAACAACACCTCTGGGTTTTATTTGGGGATTTGCATAAATTACACTTTGACCCCCAAAACTGTTGACTTAGTTTTACTTTGTTTCTTGTAGTATTACATTTTTCTTGTTGCCCCTTAAACTATTAAATTATGCACGTTGGACTGTTCAGTGGACCACCATTTAATTCCACAAACTTGAAAACAAAATAACTATTGGGGGTGCGCAAACCACGCACTCAGTGAATATATTAAAAAAAAAATACATAAACAAAAAACATTTATAATCATATTACATATACACATTATAAATGAAATTCAACATTAAACATCCAATACCCAACATCCAATGTCCCATAACAGTTAATGCTATCCGTTTTCACCTGGGAGTCATGACAATTATATTGTTGTTGTTTACAGCTAGTAGTCTCAATAATCTCATCGCTACCTTTTATGCCAAATAATTTTAATTATTATATCGCTAATGTTTATGTTTGGTAGTCTCAACAATCTCATATTAGTAGGCACTCATAATCAATTTAAATACTTAAAACTACACCCAACACCAATTCATAATTCATAAGTCATTAAATCACAACCTAGTTATTTACAAATAAATATAACCGACAACAAAACAATCATCATTTCACAATTCACAATCTACCAAATTACTTTTTAGCTATTTCATATAAGTATAACTAGTAAACAACAAAAATATTCCACATAATTAATGCAAGTGGTGTATAACTGTGCGTGCAAGATCCTGCACAATATAAAAAATGNAGTAATGTCTGAAAGTATCAACGACAATTAATGACAATCTGTTTCTGTCTGAGAGTCATGACAATCACATCGCTGCCCGTATACGCCTTGGAGTCTCAGCAACCATTCTCATTTAAAAATAAAACACAAACATTTCAAGTACTTGAAAATATAACCACCAACAATCCACCAAACACAGCCACAAGTCACAATCCATCAATTTTCACATAAATACAACTAGCTTAGTCATAAATACAATTTTCACATCAATTTTCATATATAGAAATTCTTACCTATAACAAAACTCACTCTCTCTCTCTCTCTACATATATATACACATACCCAAAATCATAAACTACGCCCTCAACCCTTCTCATTTTCTTCCATACCCAAACACTAAAATTCATAAACTTAAATCCAAAACTAATTTTTCGGCGTAACACGAAGAGGTTATAAAATCTCCAAAGTTAAAGATCTAAAACACTTGTCTTACAATGAATCTTACCAAAAAAGGCTGGAGTAAGGCAAAAGTGAGGGGGTCTTCAATGACTCACCCCATTTTTTCAATATTACACTTAAGTCCCCCTTGTTTCATTCACTCACACATCCACCGCTTTACTTTCCAACGCATATTGATTTACACCCAAAACATTTTTGTCACCTAACAATTTAACTGAAAATCATTTTCTCATTTAATAAATCAACCCCCAGGGTTAATATTTACCAACACTCATAATTCCAATCACTGTAGTTTAACCCCCAAAGTAATTATCACTAATTATACATTAGACCCCATCATTTATAAAATATTATGCATTTACAAGTTCAGGTCTCACAAAATTATCCTAATCCATTTTATATTTGGGCACTACTTAGATAGATCACGATGAATTCAATCCTAATTTGGAACTCGAATTATGTAATTAAAGAATTAAATTAATCAAAAAAACTGAACAGAGGAATTGAACCCACCTAAGGTTAGGGGTTCAAAGGTTGGTAGATGAGAAAAAAATTGAACCCAATTTCAACTCGTATCGTGCGACTTCAATTCAAAAAATTAAGCATTGATAATTTTTAGATTAAAGGATTAAGGTTGTATTCGAATACAGGTTAAACTCAACTGTGATGGGGCTTATGTGGTAGAGATGAAGACAGGAGCATATGGAGTCATAGTCAGAAATCCTCAATATATTAAAAGTGTTGTAATGTGACTTTTATTGCTCGTTCCATTAAAAATCACACTATTGAAGATGACGGAATGAGCAAAGCTAGTTAACGGAAGGGGCGACATTCCTTCACTTTGAAATGGTACAAAGAGACCCTTGGGAATCAATCTAAGTAGATAAGCAATCCATTTATCAAACTGTTTTCTCACAAGAATAGAGGTGTTTTGCTTATCTTGGCAAAACTCAAAAACACACATTTTCTTTCTGTATTACTATTACATATCCCTCAATAACAGACATGCTCCAATATTTGCAAACAAATTGTTTATAAGATCGTTTCAGGTTGGGTTGTCAGCTTGGTTGCCTCCTTCAGGCAACCAAGCTGGACTTCATACAATGGTTGGGTTGTCAGCTTGGTTGCCTCCTTCAGGCAGATATGGCTAGGTCCATGTAATGGTAATACCACGTCTTCAATGACTTACTTTTGACGATAACGCAATGTGTCACTTGGGATTAAGTAAGTATCAAAGATCGCATAGAAAGACAACAAAATCTACTTCCCCAAACAAAAACAGGGAATAACATTCATCTACTACTAAAAATCGGACATCAACTAGAGGTTGAAACCCTGTCATTAGTTGAAAGAAAGAAGAATAAAACAGAACAGTGGAAAAAATAGAACAACCCGACGATATAGATAATCTTAATGATCAAGACACAAAATGCTAAATTACCTTTACAATTAAGTATTATCACAAAAACCTACATAAACTGGACTAACAATTAAAACAAGCACGAAGATTAAAGCTTCTACAGTATATATATATATACCCAATACATCAAATCTCATTGCCCATGGATAAGAAAAACAGCTTCAACACCAAGAACTAAAAAAAAAAAAAAAAAACTAAAGCCCTTACATACTAACGGTTTGGTAATTGTGGCCAAGCGTCACCCAGTGGGAAGTAGTGTCAAACCAAAATACCCAACAAGCATTAGCTCTCCCTGAAAAGGAGGTGATCCAGCTGCACTAGTCCTGCCTTCAGCATTCCCATCAAATCTAAAAATTCATCAGCTCAAAGAAACAAAAAGTATGGTCACCACACACATGCTTGCAATTCCATAAATGTAACAACAACAGAGTGAAAACAGGGGACTCTACTGGCTCTTGCAAGAAATATTATCAGACACAAGCCAAAGTTTCAATGTATGGAAATGCAACAGCCCATGGGACAATTGGGGCAATCCCGCTTTGACCTTCATCCAAGTCTAAAGCAATCTTAAAAGTCCTGTCCGACAAATTGTAACGCATGGCCTTACCTGGTAAGGTAAACAATAGAAATGACTCATCATCGTCATCCATTCGTGTAAGATTTAGTATAAGAAACATGTAGTAATTCACGTCTGATGGGTCAACACCTTCGTTAATGGACCCTGGAAATGCTTTCATAACTGCGTCAAGATCAACAATGTACTTCACAAACCAACCAGAATAGTCTCTTGGCATCTCATAGACAATGACATGTGACGTAGGAGGACCATAATTCTCAATAAGATGCAAATGGTCATTAGATTCCACGAAGTATTTAACGAACCTCCTCTCACCACCACTGGGGACTGGTGGCATTGACAGTGTTCGAAGGAGTTCTTCGTCAACATTAAAACACAAAAATTCATCCGAGGAGCTGAACCAATTAATAGCACCATTCCAGAAAACCCCTTGCTTAAATTTAACAGATGAGCGGAAAGGATTACCAGAGCGACTCCAAATGCCGGTTTCAGATGAATATACTTCAATTTCATAATGGCCAGACAGTCCCACGGCGGAATAAACACAAACAACTTTGTAGCATGATGATTTCGACGGATCAAAGGCCAATTGAACACCGCGAGTGTAATTGAAAATCCGACCACTAGGATCAGGAAGTGTGGTGATTTTTTGGGTAGTAGGATTGCAGATATAATATTTGCACGGAGCATTAGTTCTTTGAACGGTAAAGCAACACAATAAACCATTACAAGATTGCGAGATTTGTATACCACCGCGTTCGACAATATTGAGAGTTCTGAAGTGGGGTTTGGTTGCGCTTGTACCGTCCAGGGGGATAAAGTCATGTTTCGGGGAAGAATATCGGCGCAAGAATAAGCCGGAGGGAGTGGTAATGCCTTGGCTTCGGCGGCGATAAAAATATGGGCTGGTGATGAGAGAGAGCCAGTGTTTGGAAACGGACTTGAAACGGAGGAGTGGTTTTGTGGGTAGGCGGATTAGTATCCCCGTCAAGAGGTCGTCGTCGCCGGTGACTCTATGGGCCGATGGTATGCTCTCGGCGGCCATAATTGTGGCAGATTTTGTGGTGTCAGTGTTGGGCTGTCGCCGGAATGAGAGGACTTTGTGTATAAATTGGTGGGCGCGCAGTTTCACGGACGTTGACTGTGACTAATAGCGGGACAGTAGTGACGGAACCTTTACTTGTAGACAAAGAATAATAAAGGTCGGGGAGAATTACACCGAAGTTTCCTTAACTTTGTCACGAAATCGGTTAGCCAATTTGACATTTAAAATATTTTATACAAATAATCTAAAATATATACTTGTACAATATTTAGACTCTTACCGTCAATATTTTTTAATATATTTATTAATAAATTAAATTTAAACTTCTTAAATTTTATAAACGTGTAATACTTAGATCTATCAAATTTAAAATATTATACTTAAATCAAAAATATTTCAATTAAAAATAAAATATCACATATTTTAAATTTAACAACAAAAATTCATGTTCCATTATGATATTTATTGAAATAAAATTAAAAATACAAATCTAATTTTTTTCTTAAAAATTTATAACTAATACACAAATATAATATTTATTAAAATTTAAATTGGTTGTTTGAACGACTAAATTAAACTCCAAATTATCACAATTAAAGCTAAAATATTTTGTGTCTATTACAATTTGGCATCTTGTTTAATTTTTTAGTTTATTCTAATAAATAGTATAATTATAATTTTTTTAAGAAAAATTAGATTTTTATTTTTCATTTTATTTCAATAAATGACATAATAAAACATGAATTTTGTATTATGAATGACTTAGATCGCTTATTTTATCTTTTTAGTTTTATTCTAATAGATAGTATGATTGTACGTTAATTACGAATTTTTAAGAAAAAATTAACTTTTAATTTTTGATTTTATTTCAATAAATGATACAAATAAAATATTAATTTTGGTTTAAAAAATTTAAAATATTTGATATTCTACATTTAATTGGAGTATTTTTTTATCTAAAAATAACATTTCAAACTTGAGGGGTCTAAGTACTATACGTCTATAAATTTCAGGGATCTGAGTATAATACATTTGATGGCAAGAGTTTAAGTGTTACGCATGNAAATAACATTTCAAACTTGAGGGGTCTAAGTACTATACGTCTATAAATTTCAGGGATTTGAGTATAATACATTTGATGGCAAGAGTTTAAGTGTTATGCATACAAACTTCAGAAAATTTGTATATAATATTTTAAATATCAAAACATCTAAATGATTAAGTGATAACTCTCCAGCGATCAAGATATAATTATACATAAAGGTTTACTTGTCTTCCTCTTTTATCCAATGTAATTGTGATATAATTGATTAATTATAAACAATAATGATGAATTAATGGATTCTATCATATTATAATAATTGCTAATAATTTTTAAATTCAAAATTATTACATAAAATTATTGGTATTCACTAGTTTTATATAATTACTAGTTATTGTCTGTATCTAAAGGCACAGAGTAATAAAAAATAGTAAATAATAAACATATTTATATTCATTTCTAAAATCAAGTCAAAAATATAGAAAAAAATTAAATGAATTTAAATATCGGTTTGTAGTAGGGGTGAGAGGTAGTAGGCAGCAGTGGTGGTGGTAGGAGACGGTGATAGTTGTGGTTGATGGCAATAACCGTAATGGTGGCGAAGGCAACGACAGTAGTGGTGGTGGTGGCGGTGGCAAAGATGTTGGCGGCGGTAGTGATGGTGGCGATGACAATGGTGGGGGGTGGTGGTGATGGAGGCAGTGGACGGTGGCGACAATGATGATGGAGATGGCAGCGGCGGCGACGGTAGTGGTGATAGAAGTAGTGGTAACGTGGTTTCAAACACTTTTTTTTTAAGTATTTATAAAAAATAANGGGGGAAACTCCCCTTGACCTGCAGTAACATCATTACAATTTGTTGACAGACAACTCCAAACAAGCCCAGTTGAATAAAGAAGCAATTAAACCTAATATTTCACCGGTGCTTGTAATTCTACAACACCTTAATCAGAAAGTGCAGGGTAGGATTCAGTAGTATCAGAAGATAGNACTTTTTAAAAATACTTTTAAAAAATCATTTCAAACACACCCTCAGAGCCTATTTTTCTATTAAATTTAGAGTATTAATATTATCCGTTAAATTAACTTTAAAGTAAAATTTAAAACGATTTCAATCGCGAATAACAAAAGTCATTTTGTTTATTTTTTAAAATTTGAATTGAAAGCTACTTTATTTTTTATATATATATATATATATATATATATATATATATATATATATATATATATATAATATTATTTATAGGAGAAATTATATAGGACTCCCTCAAACTTCGGGTTAGTGGGCCGTCACCACGCTAGACTTTTTTGAATTACACCTAAGCCCTCCTACTTGTAAATAAACTGCAAATCGTAACAGAACACTGCTTATAAAATGCCTAAAATATCCTATGATTTTGTTCTAATTTTGTTTGTGATGCCATCCATTAAACAATTTCATATTAATCAAATAAAAAAGGAAAATCCAGCTCCACAATCACTACCACCAGCTCCACTACCATCAAACCACCACTCAACAACAATCAACACCCCCCACCATCGCTCTCACTCACATCCGCACCACTACCAACACAGATCCACCCCAAAAAGTCCACCATCATCTCCAGCTCCACCACCATAAAGCCACCACCGAACACCCAAACAAACAACTACTACTGAACACCCAACAAACCCTCGCCACTATCACTAACACTATTCAACACCTAAACCAAACAATTGTAATCAACCATCGCCCATTGGTTCTATACTCGATTCATCAGCTCAAAAAAAAAAAAAGTATTATCACCACACACATGCTTGCAATTCCATAAATGTAACAACAAAATGAAAACAGGGGACTCTACTGGCTATTGCAAAAAATATTATCTGACACTAGCTAGAGACTCGATGTATGGAAATGCATCATCCATGGGACAATTGGGGGGAAACTCCCCTTGACCTGCAGTAACATCATTACAATTTGTTGACAGACAACTCCAAACAAGCCCAGTTGAATAAATAAGCAATTAAGCCTAATATTTCACCGGTGCTTGTAATTCTACAACACCTTAATCAGAAAGTGCAGGGTAGGATTCAGTAGTATCAGAAGATAGAGAGATAAATAAGATTCGATTCTGTACCAAAAAATGATGACAGCTTTCATCTGTAACTAAATTTGGACCTCACCTATAGGTGCAAACAGTGTCACTAGTTTTTTTGAAAGAAATGTACAAAGAAAACAATATCCATACCTGGAACATTATCACAACACAATCTTCTAAACAAGCATTATCACAACTCACAAGCTTGCAATTCCAAGACAATGGCAACAACAGAATGAAAGCAATCAGAGGAGCCACATGAGATCTCAGCCTGACAGATTACTTTTTTTTTTTGAACATGAAAGCTGTCTATTTCATTCAACTCGAAAATAAAGTGTTATATTCAGAAATTAAGAAAGCCTTAACCTCAGGTGATGGACAGCTGACCCAACTCAAAGGAAGAGAGTTAGTCATAACAGATGCTGCCACCCAATAAGCTGCCCTGTTATGAGCTCTAGGCTTGTGCAGAAACTTTAGATTAATATCTCTTGCAAAGTGCTTGATGTCTTCAAACAAGGTGCTGACTTCCCAAGGAGGTACTCCTTCAGTTGAGCTGAGTCTGATAACCTCAGATTTATCACTCTCAATGGTAGCCTGTTGTAGGCATAGGGTATATGCAAGAAGGCAGGCTTGCCATACTGCTGCTGTTTCAGAATACAAGCTTGATATGGCTGGTATATGTTTGGCTATGCCATCCACTACCTTCCCGTTGATGTCGCTTACAATTATTCCGACTGCAGCATTTTCACCCTTGAAGGCCCCATCACAGCTTACCTTAAGTCCAGATCTGTAAAGGGAGTTTTGAATTCCCAATTGATTTGATGCTGAAGAAAGTTCAGTCTGAGGATGAATATCAAGGGATTTTATCTCCATACCAAAGGATTTGTGCTCTGAGGACTGTGGCAACGGCATTTGGATCTTTTTGATCAAACACTTTCTGATTTCGGGCCTTCCAGATTGTCCACCCTATTGTTGCAATTATGCCCAAGACTTCCAGCGATCGGGAAAGGTCGTTAAAGGACTCCAACAGTGAGGATGACCACTGAGACTGAAGTTGGTAGCTCTCTCTCAAGTCTATATCCAATATCAGAGCCAAACCAAACCCTCTTGGTCCATTCACATCCTAGTAAAAGATGTTCAGTTGAAAAACAGAAATAGTTGCATACATATTACCCCATTCAGATTCTACAGCGACTGGAATCTCATGTAATTCAATCAACTGTCTCTTATTGTCAAACAAAAAGAGAGAGACACTCAATGTATTGAAATGCATCATACGATCCAGACATTGGGGCATGGTCAGGCTCAAAATTTAGATGACCTGGGGGAAAGTCACAAAGGTTCTTGAAAGTCTTGTCCTTGATATTGTAACGAATGGCTTTACCAGGTATGCCCAACACAAGAAAGGACTCATTATCGTCATTCCTTCTCAGAAGATTTAGTATAAGAAATTTGTAATAATGCAAACCTAATATGGACTCTGTAAATGCATCCATAATTGGATCAAGATCGACAAGGTACTTCATAGACCACCCAGAGTAATTGTTGTTGTGCGTGTTGGATCTTGCACAATATAAATACGAGAACAGATCTCTCCCTTGGTGAACTCGACTGAGTCAATCGAGTGGTCAACCCCGCTGCTTGGAACAGCCTGTGAGGTCTGGTGGTAACCTGGAACGGTAATGGGAGACCCTNAAAGCTGTCTATTTCATTCAACTCGAAAATAAAGTGTTATATTCAGAAATTAAGAAAGCCTTAACCTCAGGTGATGGACAGCTGACCCAACTCAAAGGAAGAGAGTTAGTCATAACAGATGCTGCCACCCAATAAGCTGCCCAGTTATGAGCTCTAGGCTTGTGCAGAAACTTTAGATTAATATCTCTTGCAAAGTGCTTGATGTCTTCAAACAAGGTGCTGACTTCCCAAGGAGGTACTCCTTCAGTTGAGCTGAGTCTGATAACCTCAGATTTATCACTCTCAATGGTAGCCTGTTGTAGGCATAGGGTATATGCAAGAAGGCAGGCTTGCCATACTGCTGCTGTTTCAGAATACAAGCTTGATATGGCTGGTATATGTTTGGCTATGCCATCCACTACCTTACCGTTGATGTCGCTTACAATTATTCCCACTGCAGCATTTTCACCCTTGAAGGCCCCATCACAGCTTACCTTAAGTCCAGATCTGTAAAGGGAGTTTTGAATTCCCAATTGATTTGATGCTGAAGAAAGTTCAGTCTGAGGATGAATATCAAGGGATTTTACCTCCATACCAAAGGATTTGTGCTCTGAGGACTGTGGCAAAGGCATTTGGATCTTTTTGATCAAACACTTTCTGATTTCGGGCCTTCCAGATTGTCCACCCTATTGTTGCAATTATGCCCAAGACTTCCAGCGATCGGGAAAGGTCGTTAAAGGACTCCAACAGTGAGGATGACCACTGAGACTGAAGTTGGTAGCTCTCTCTCAAGTCTATATCCAATATCAGAGCCAAACCAAACCCTCTTGGTCCATTCACATCCTAGTAAAAGATGTTCAGTTGAAAAACAGAAATAGTTGCATACATATTACCCCATTCAGATTCTACAGCGACTGGAATCTCATGTAATTCAATCAACTGTCTCTTATTGTCAAACAAAAAGAGAGAGACACTCAATGTATTGAAATGCATCATACGATCCAGACATTGGGGCATGGTCAGGCTCAAAATTTAGATGACCTGGGGGAAAGTCACAAAGCTTCTTGAAAGTCTTGTCCTTGATATTGTAACGAATGGCTTTACCAGGTATGCCCAACACAAGAAAGGACTCATTATCATCATTCCTCCTCAGAAGATTTAGTATAAGAAATTTGTAATAATGCAAACCTAATATGGACTCTGGAAATGCATCCATAACTGGATCAAGATTGACAAGGTACTTCATAGACCACCCAGAGTAATTGTTGTTGTGCGTGCTGGATCTTGCACAATATAAATACGAGAACAGATCTCTCCCTTGGTGAACTCGACTGAGTCAATCGAGTGGTCAACCCCGCTGCTTGGAACAGCCTGTGAGGTCCGGTGATAACCTGGAACGGTAATGGGAGACCCTCGTGGATCAACGGAACGATCCAGTAAGGCTGAAGAAAGGTTCCTGCAATAAAGAAGAACAAANCTGTGAGGTCTGGTGGTAACCTGGAACGGTAATGGGAGACCCTCGTGGATCAACGGAACGATCCAGTAAGGCTGAAGAAAGGTTCCTGCAACAAAANGAATGTCTTCTCTTTTAACTGCTCGAGACCCCGAGCAATCAAGACTGTGTCATCGGCTTGCCGACGGTTTAATGAACTCTTCTCGACAAGGATGTAATAAATGTCCAGCCTTAANGTAAGGCTGAAGAAAGGTTCCTGCAACAAAAAAGAACAAGTTAGAAGGGCGCCGGAGTGTTTTCCGACGTATCCCCTCCGACGATCAAGTCAGTTTTTGAGAGAGAGGAAGAAGAAAACACTGAGTATAATTTGTAGCAAAGATTTCACCTTGTTTGTCTTGCCTTTTGTGAGGAGTATTTATACCTCAAATACTCATGATTGCTGTCAGTGTGGTCAGTAGGTGATCATTAGATACAGGCAACGTGCGCACTGATTCCTACGAGGAATGTATTCTCTTTTAACTGCTCGGGACCCCGAGCAATCAAGACTGTGTCATCGGCCTGCCGACGGTTCAATGAACTCCTCTCGGCAAGGATACAATAAATGTCCAGCCTTAGAGACATTTATTACCTTTCACTTCCGAATCTTACCGCATTAAATGTTGTCTCATCAAAGGAATGGTATAATTAAATGTTTGTTTTCCCAAGTCGTATGTCAACAAGGGCATCCGGTCTTTCTGTCTCTAATGTGACACAATATGCCACGCGTCCATTCCCCATTAGCTGTGTCCCCTGCCCTCTGTGCCTTCTGACACCAATTGCGTAAGACGAGGTTATGATAGCTAACCTAGCCTAGCCTAGGCTAGTGACTTGTACATCAATAGCCTCTGCTGGAGCAGAGCACGGCATCCTGGACGAGGAGGTACATCTCGGTATCGAGGAAGAGGTACATCTCGGAGCCGAGGAAGAGGTACATCTCGGAGACGAGAGGGGGAGGCCTAGCGACCGATGTACCATATCAGGCCGAGGGGTACGTGTCGTTACATAAAAACGTACTGGATGCCACTTGATCCCTATGATAAGTACCTCGGGGGAGAGGGAACTTGTGAACCGATGGGTACGTGATTTCGGTAACAAAAATTAGTGACACCGAGGACACGTGTCTTCATTTTGGAGTATTTTGGAAATGTCCCATCAGTTATCCATCTCGTAGACACTGAATTGTGTCATACGAGGACCATAGATCTCAATAAAATGAAGATGGTCACCAGACTCACCAAAATATCTGAGCCTCCTCTCCTCCCTACCGTCAGNTATCAGGCCGAGGGGTACGTGTCGTTACATAAAAACGTACTGGATGCCACTTGATCCTACCTCGGGGGTGAGGGAACTTGTGAACCGATGAGTAAGTGATCTCGGTAACAAGGATTAGTGACACCGAAGACACGTGTCTTCATCTTGGAATATTTCGAAAATGTCCCATCAGTTGTCCATCTCGTAGACACTGAATTGTGTCATATGAGGACCATAGATCTCAATAAGATGAAGATGGTCACCAGACTCACCAAAATATCTGAGCCTCCTCTCCTCCCTACCGTCACGCAGCGGAGGCATAGGCATTTTTCCAAGACGCTCTTCATCAACATCGAAATACAATGAATCAGCCCGGCGACTGACCCAATTGATAGCACCCTTCCAGAAAACTCCTAGACCAAAATTAACATCTGAACTGAAAGGATCACCAGAGCGACTCCAAAGGCCAGTTTGAGAGGAGTATACTTCAATCGAAAATTGAAGAGGCAATATCTGAGAGTANTCCTAGACCAAAATTAACATCTGAACTGAAAGGATCACCAGAGCGACTCCAAAGGCCGGTTTGAGAGGAGTATACTTCAATCGAAAATTGAAGAGGCAATATCTGAGAGTTATAAACACAAACAGCTTTGTAGTGAGGCGATTTCGATGGATCAAAGGCCAAATTAACTGCATAAACTGATCCAACACCACGACTGTACCAAAAACCTCGACCAGAAGGAATAGGAAGCGTACTGAATTGGTGGGTAGTAGGATTATAGATATAATACTTGCAGTCAGCATTAAATCCTACAGAGATACAGCAACACAACAAACCATTACAAGACTGAAAGATTCTTATACCATGACGATCATCGGAAAAAGTGAGAGTTCCAAAGGGGGGTTTCGTCGGGCTTGTGTCTTCCAGAGGAATAAAATCGTACTCGGGGTTAATGAGATTCGGACGCCGGCGCAAGAATAGGCCAGATGGTGCACGGCTTCGGCGACGACAGAAATGTGGGTTGGTGATGAGAGAGAGCCAGTGTTTGGAAACGGATTTGAAACGGAGGAGTGGTCTTATGGGTAGGCGGAGTAGTATCTCCGTCAAGAGGTCATTGTCGCCGGCGACCGTTTGGGCCGTTGGTATGCGCTTGGAGGCCATAACGCTCGTGTAGAAGAAGAATGGGAACGCAGGTCGGGTATTGCTTGGTAAGCTTTTGGGTTCTATTCGGAGATTTGAGTAAATTACACTTTGACCCCAAACTATAGATTTAGTTTCAATTTGTCTCTTGTACTATTACATTTGTCACATTGCCCCTCATACTATTAAATTATGCACGTTTCCCTCTCAACTACTTGAATTATTTTAAACTACTTAATCGCAAATATCCTTTGCCTGTTTGAACGAAAATTGTTGATGTATTAAGACAAAGTGCAAAATTTTACATAATTGGAGAGGTAAAATAAAATAATATTCTATTAAATATGTAACAGATGTTAATAATTAGAACAATGTTAAAATAATCACATTTCGACCTGCATTGTGCAACCCAAAGTTCAGAAAATTAAGCATTGACAATTTTTTGGATTGAAGGATTCAGATTGGATTCGAACAATCCAAGGGAGTTACAAACCTTGATCTGGAGAAGTTGAATTTGGATACATTGACACCCTTCATAGAGCACTCTTAATGAGAAAACATGATTTCATTCGCAAGCAAGAGGTGTATATACATGTGGATACCTCCATTGATAAGCCTGGAATACAAATTGTAGCAGCTCACTCTCTGTCAATTAAACATATAATTGTTGAGAGAAGTTGTCTTTTACCTCCACCTGCCTGGTGCATCACCTCTGCAAAGTGCAGCTTCAAATACAAGCTCACATAAGGCCTTAATATATGAGAAAACAAGCTATGGCATGAGAAACAAACAATCATATTCCTGGAAACTTGGAATGTAACAAGCTAAAGGTAAAGTTCACCATGGCCAGTACCGGAGTGTGAAACCAGCAGGTTTCATCGTAAACAACATAGAGAAGCTTGCGCTATCCATGGAACATTTTAAACTATATGCAGGAAAGATAAAACTTGCCTCATTTCCTCTCAAGCTCTTCATCAAGCTCTTCTTTCCATTTTCTTTCCCTCAAAGAGAAGCTTGCGCTATCCATAGAACATTTTCCAATCTCAAATTACAAAAGGGAACAAACAGTTCACTAAGGAAACATAAGCTCAAGGAAATGTGAGACATCAATTACTCAGGTCCACCAGTGTTCACAATTAAATTTAGCTTCTATTTGCTCATATCAAAACTTATACATTAAATTTATGTGCAGTTGGAGGTATTACATCAAAATTGATCAACCACAGCCCTGCACCCAGGGAAAACATTCAGGGCATATAAATAAGGCCAATAGATCATTAAATAGGAGTACATAAATTTTATCTGCAACAATGGAGGATTGGAAAAATATAATTAGAGGACTCTTTTTTCAGGATTGAATCCTATATCCACAAAATCAGTTAAAAAGAAAATTTTCCAAGATTCTAAGGGCCTCTTTGGTACAAGTTTTTGGAAACTCTTTTCAATGCATCTTCTAGAAAAGGAACAATTTTTAGAGCATAATTTTTTTTCAATTATTTTAGTAGACTCAAGTGAAAAATGAAATGAGGGAGCGCAAACAACTCAGTTTTTGGAGAGCAGTATCAAACACTAGACCTTGCAGGGAAAAAATTAAATAGAAATTGCCAAACAGACCTAAGAATCCAAATTTCATTTCCTAAACATATTGACCAAGTTAATTTACTTTACCTATAGGAATTGTTGTCAACATAGATTTGTTTTACGGTGACAATTTTAGGGAGTATTAAGAATGTGTCCCTCCATTCTTGTATAATTGAGAAAAAGTTATTGCTAACTTTCCTCAATGCTGGTATGCAATGTAATTACGCAACAATATTACCTCAAACCATGAAACGGTACCATCTTCTTAATAATCAGACTTGCAAAGAAAGCACTCACGAGAAGGTTTTTTTGTTTCCAACCGTGAAAAATGAAATGCCAAAGCTACTGCTAGAATGCTAAGAAACATGGAACTTGAGATAGGGCTCCAACCGAGAAATAAACCACCAAAGGTAAGTAGAAAGCTAATTGATTGATTATGTGCATGATTTCATAGTAAGAATGTTACAGTCTCCATGCTTGTATAACGAAATGTAACTTTTAATAGGATGATATTCTTCACTGCTAATGTCATGAAATAAGGAGCTGTGCAACTAGGATATGTGATACAAATTGGAGATTGTCANGATACATTGACACCCTTCATAGAGCACTCTTAATGAGAAAACATGATTTCATTCGCAAGCAAGAGGTATATATACATGTGGATACCTCCATTGATAAGCCTGGAATACAAATTGTAGCAGCTCACTCTCTGTCAATTAAACATATAATTGTTGAGAGAAGTTGTCTTTTACCTCCACCTGCCTGGTGCATCACCTCTGCAAAGTGCAGCTTCAAATACAAGCTCACATAAGGCCTTAATATATGAGAAAACAAGCTATGGCATGAGAAACAAACAATCATATTCCTGGAAACTNATACAAGCTCACATAAGGCCTTAATATATGAGAAAACAAGCTATGGCATGAGAAACATACAATCATTTTCCTGGAAACCNCCTGGTGCATCACCTCTGCAAAGTGCAGCTTCAAATACAAGCTCACATAAGGCCTTAATATATGAGAAAACAAGCTATGGCATGAGAAACAAACAATCATATTCCTGGAAACTTGGAATGTAACAAGCTAAAGGTAAAGTTCACCATGGCCAGTACCGGAGTGTGAAACCAGCAGGTTTCATCGTAAACAACATAGAGAAGCTTGCGCTATCCATGGAACATTTTAAACTATATGCAGGAAAGATAAAACTTGCCTCATTTCCTCTCAAGCTCTTCATCAAGCTCTTCTTTCCATTTTCTTTCCCTCAAAGAGAAGCTTGCGCTATCCATAGAACATTTTCCAATCTCAAATTACAAAAGGGAACAAACAGTTCACTAAGGAAACATAAGCTCAAGGAAATGTGAGACATCAATTACTCAGGTCCACCAGTGTTCACAATTAAATTTAGCTTCTATTTGCTCATATCAAAACTTATACATTAAATTTATGTGCAGTTGGAGGTATTACATCAAAATTGATCAACCACAGCCCTGCACCCAGGGAAAACATTCAGGGCATATAAATAAGGCCAATAGATCATTAAATAGGAGTACATAAATTTTATCTGCAACAATGGAGGATTGGAAAAATATAATTAGAGGACTCTTTTTTCAGGATTGAATCCTATATCCACAAAATCAGTTAACAAGAAAATTTTCCAAGATTCTAAGGGCCTCTTTGGTACAAGTTTTTGGAAACTCTTTTCAATGCATCTTCTAGAAAAGGAACAATTTTTAGAGCATAATTTTTTTTCAATTATTTTAGTAGACTCAAGTGAAAAATGAAATGAGGGAGCGCAAACAACTCAGTTTTTGGAGAGCAGTATCAAACACTAGACCTTGCAGGGAAAAAATTAAATAGAAATTGCCAAACAGACCTAAATCCAAATTTCATTTCCTAAACATATTGACCAAGTTAATTTACTTTACCTATAGGAATTGTTGTCAACATAGATTTGTTTTACGGTGACAAATTTAAGGAGTATTAAGAATGTGTCCCTCCATTCTTGTATAATTGAGAAAAAGTTATTGCTAACTTTCCTCAATGCTGGTATGCAATGTAATTACGCAACAATATTACCTCAAACCATGAAACGGTACCATCTTCTTAATAATCAGACTTGCAAAGAAAGCACTCACGAGAAGGTTTTTTTGTTTCCAACCGTGAAAAATGAAATGCCAAAGCTACTGCTAGAATGCTAAGAAACATGGAACTTGAGATAGGGCTCCAACCGAGAAATAAACCACCAAAGGTAAGTAGAAAGCTAATTGATTGATTATGTGCATGATTTCATAGTAAGAATGTTACAGTCTCCATGCTTGTATAACGAAATGTAACTTTTAATAGGATGATATTCTTCACTGCTAATGTCATGAAATAAAGAGCTGTGCAACTAGGATATGTGATACAAATTGGAGATTGTTGGTAACAGTATGGCCATGAATTTCCACAAGTTCATGTTCATAGCTTTCTATAACCCTAGTGTCTTCAATATAATCGAACATCTCGTTTTGTTTCATCAATTCTTAGTAGAGAGCTAGTGAGAAGAAAATATCAGCTAGCAGTTAGAGAATAATAAAAAGTCAAAGCACAAATGGCCAATGCTAATTGCTTTCCTTATACCAGTATTAGGGGATTTCAGGGTCTAACACTACCCTCAAACTATGGTATCTGCTGCAAAGGTTACCATTAGAGTATGCTTTTAGCTGTCATTGAACAAAACCATGCTGTTTTCCTCTCAGTAGGTCATGGAAGGACCACTAGCATCAGATGATGCTGGAGTGTTTTATTCATTAGAATTTGTTGACAGACACGTCCAAACCTCCACAGATGACTAAGCCTAATATTTCACCAGTGCCTCTAATTCTAGGACACCTTATTCAAAAAGCTTGAGCACCCCATGGGGCAGGTCAGTGTCATGGTAATACCAAGTCTTCAATGACATACTTTTGACGATGATACAGTGTGTCACTTGGAATTAAGCAAGTACAAAAGATGGCATAGAGAGACCACAAAATCTACTTCCACAAACAAAAAGCAAGAATAACATACATCTATAACTAAACTCGGACCTCAACAAGAGGTTCAAACCATGTCATTAGTTGAAAGAAAGAAGATAAAAACAGAACAGAGGAAAAAATAGAACAACTCAACGATATAGGTAACCTTAATGGTCAAGACACAAAATGCTAAATTACTGATGTAGATAAATCTATAATATCTATCCAACTCCAACATGATCCTCATCAATTACCTTTACAATTAAGTACTATCACAAAACCTACATAAAGTGGACCAAAAATTAAAATAAACATGAAGATTATAGCTTCTACAAATGTATATATACCCAAAACATCAAATCTCATTGACCATGGATAAGAAAAACTGATTCAACAACAAAACTAAATGTAACAACAACACAGTGAAAACAGGGGACTCTACTGGTTATTGCAAGAAATATTATCACACACAAGCGAGGGACTCAATGTATGGAAATGCATCATTCCATGGGACAATTGGGAAAATCTCCCTTCTTACACGACCTTCTTCAAAGTCGAAAGCCTTCTCAAAAGTTTTGTCCGACAAATTGTAACGCATCGCCTTAGCAGGTAAAGTAAACAATAGAAATGACTCCTCGTCATTACCCATTCGTGTAAGAGTTAGTATAAGAAACATGTAATAATTCAAGTCTGATGAACCCACACCTCTGTTCATGGACTCTGGAAATGCTTTCATAACTGGGTCAAGATCGACAACGTACTTCACAAACCAACCAGAGTAATTTCTTCCCATTTCATAGACAATGAAATGTATCGTAGGAGGACCATAATTCTCAATAAGATGCAAATGGCCACAAGATTCCCCGAAGTATTTAACCATCCTCTTCTCACCACCATTGGGAGCCGGTGGCATTGCCAGCGTTCGAAGCCACTCTTCATCAACATTAAAACATAAAAAATCGCCCGAGGAGTTGAACCAATTAATAGCACCATTCCAGAAAACCCCTTTCTTAAATGTAACAGATGAGCGGAAAGGATTACCAGAGCGCCTCCAAAGACCGGTTTCAGATGAATATACTTCAATTTCATAATGTTCAGGCAATCCCACAGATGAATAAACACAAACAACTTTGTAGCATGGTGATTTCGACGGATCAAAGGCCAATTGAACACCGCGAGTGTTCTTGAAACTTCGTCCAGTAGGATCAGGAAGCGTAATGAATTGGTGGGTAGTAGGATTGTAAANCAAACAACTTTGTAGCATGGTGATTTCGACGGATCAAAGGCCAATTGAACACCGCGAATGTTCTTGAAACTTCGTCCAGTAGGATCAGGAAGCGTAATGAATTGGTGGGTAGTAGGATTNGTACAGGATCGTTCCTCCTTTCCCAGGATCGTAAGCTGTTTCGATCAGTGTGTTTGGCCACTCAATCGGCTCACCCAAAGTTCACCAGGGGAGAGATCTGTTCCCAATATTTTATATATATCGTGCAGGATCAAGCCCGCACAGTAAATATAATACTTGCGTTGAGCTTTAGTTCCTTGAAAGGTGCAACAACACAATAAACCATTACAAGACTGCGAGATTTCTATACTACTGGGTTGGTTGACAAAATTGAGGGCTCTGAAAGGGGGTTTGGTTGCGCTTGAACCATCCAGAGGGACAAAATCGTGTTTGAGAAAATCGGGGAAAGAGAATCGGCGCAAGAATAAGCCGGAGGGAGTGGTAATGCCATGGCTTCGGCGGTGACGAAAATATGGGTTGGAGATGAGAGAGAGCCAGTGTTTGGAAACGGATTTGAAACGGAGGAGTGGTCTTATGGGTAGGCGGAGTAATATCTCCGTCAAGAGGTCGTCGTCGCCGGCAACTATATGGGCCGATGATATGCTCTGGGAGGCCATGGTGTCTGTGTTGGACTGTCGCTGGAATTAGCTAACGCAGCTTCACACGGTCGTTGACTACTGCCAAGAGGACTAGAGGAGGTGGAAAAAATATTAGTGTAACCTCCGCTAATTAATAATATAAACGGCTAATCTCAAATTACACCTCTAAAGATATTTAAATTTTAATTTATACCTTTAAAATTTAAAAATATTAATATATACTAAAAGAGATAAATTTATATCAATATACATCGGGGTTAACTTCCGTCCATTTTACTGTTAAAAAATTTTGGATTAATTATAAATTGTACCTTCAAATTTAAATATTACATTTATGATCCAAAATTAATTTTATCCATTAATACTCATTAAATACCTCTCAAGTTTGGTGTATCTTATCATTTTCGTGTCGTATCATTTGTGTCATGTTTATTATTTTTGTGTCGTGTTCGAGTAAATAAAAAATAATTTTTCACACAATTTTTTCTTATCGAGTCAATTGCACTGTGTCGCATATTTCACATTTATGACAATTCATATAATATTATTTAAAAATAAATAAAATACCTATTTTTTTCCTACAATACTTATTAAGTAACTATTTTCTGTTTAACATTAGACACGAAATAACACAATTGAGAATTATTTTAACGAGCATTAATGTGAGTAATTTTTTAAAAATCATAAATATGAAATATTTAACTTTGAGGGTGTAATTTATAATTAATCAAAACATTTTTAACTGTAAAATGGATGACATTTAGCTCTAGATGCACATTGAAACGAATTTTATGTCTTTCAGGGTTCAAATTGAAAATTTTAAACTTTGAAGGTCTAAATTAAGATTCGAATGATCTTTCAGAGTGCAAGTTTATAATAACTCTAATATAAAATAGGACCGATACTTCAATAAAAATTATTCGACCGTCTTAAATAAACTCATCTAATGGTCACCAATATCTATCTCAAAATCATTCACATTACATTGTACCTTCAAGCACGAGATGTCTTTAGCAGATAAACATATCAATAAATGATCTCCACTAAAACTCATAACCACTCAATTATGTCATATATAACCACTTCAACGGTGAAATAAACTAACACATTTATAATATAAAATACGTTATATTTTAATAAGTATATTTGACGTCTCAAATAAATTTATCCAACAACTACCAATACCTTTCTTAAATTCATTCATATTATATCGTGTTATCTATCGGATTACCACTAAAATTCAGAATCATTCACAAGTTACCCCCTAATAAGCTTGTGTCTATAGGGTTATGGTTAAGGTTGTTAGTCGAACGAGTTCGAGTCGAGTTTAAGCCGAACTTGAAAAGCTTGTTTCTTATTCGAGTTTTAAAAATTATTCAAGTTCGACTGGTTTAGAAAACGAGCCGAACCTGAACGAGCTGAACTCGAGTATTTGCATATAAACGAGCCGAGCTTGTAGGACTTGTTTTCTAAATGAGCCTAAAAATTTATTCAAGTTCGGACTCGTTTAAAAAATAAACTGAGTTTGAACGAGCCGATCTCAAGTCAAACTCGAGTAGCTCAATTTGATTAACAGCCCTAGTTATGGTGGGTGTAGTGGTGGCTCACATAGCATATGTGTTCTGATAAAAACAAAAAAAACATAGTATATGTGGAATTCACTTTCCGTTGTGTTATTTATTACTAAAACATAATATTGTGCGAAGATGAAAAGAAGATATCGTTGTTGCCTTAAATATTTACTCTCGTGTAATTGCACAACATGCAACTAGTTGTTAATTGATGGAATTTTGTTTCAAATTTGATTAACTAGATATCGATCAATATTTCTGATTGATTTATATGCTTTAAGAAATTCTGTTCAATATATAAAAATCTTGAGTTTAGTTGTCGTCTAGTCTGATCTAAATACCGTATACATGTATATATGGTAAAATCAAATTGCAATGAAGATATAAGTTTGTTAAAATTCAACTCTAGGCTTCAAATAGAATCGAATATTTATTTTTCATCGTGTAAAAATAAAATCCGTCATAATCAAATCAGACTTAGACTAAAATTTTAACTTGGATTCGATTCAAATCAATTAAAATCTGCCACGCTATCAAGAGTAATTGATATATTTCATTTTTTTGTTCAACGGTAGGAATCTTCGAACCAATTTACGTGCGCGTTAAATAATCTTTTTTTTTGTCTGGTCAAAAGGTAGACCATTTACGCTAAGATTATGGTATTCATGAAGGATAAATCGTTTATGATTTACTATCAAAGAGTTATTAAAATTCAAACTCAAGATGTCTGAATTTATATCCCGTCATTTTTACCACTTGAGTTACCCCTTGGATGAGTAATTGATACTTTTTTTTTGGACTATAAGGTGTCTAGACTTGTACCAATTACTCTCTCGAATTCTGAGTTAGTCACCGTAACTTGAGCAAGTTTAAAGACATGAAAAACATGAATAATTAACTCTTAAGAGGTGTAAACAATATCGATTTGAATACCTCTTACTTATAAGAAAACAGACTTATCAAAATAACCCGAACGAGAGGCCGGTTTAATGAATTATTTCGAAGTCTCAAGCTCGAGTCTCGCAAGAGATACTTTCATCGACTACTTGCTTTTGATTTTTAGGTGGTTATACATACCCTAAACTTACAAAAGAATGACTCATCGAAGCTTTACCAAAGCCGCCATTATAGAAAGGTGAAAGAAAATTCTCATGGTATGTCTTTTGACTTAGACAATTAGGGGTGCCGAATTACGGTCCACTTTGTCTGCCGAATTTTTTGTGGGAACATATGGTTAAAAGAATTTATTTTTCAATTTTTTAGAAGTCAAAAAACATAGATAAAATTATGCGTATCAAAAGTGTACACTAAAATATGTACCAAATCATTTATAACCATCAGATCAATACTAAAAATGACTGATTCAACGACTACAAGTAATTTAATTTAATACTAATTTTGATACACAGTTTTAGTCTTGCACAACATTGCTCCAAAAAAATGTTTTTTAACTTTTCTAATCGGTCAACCCTTTCAACCAACCCAAAAATAAATAAATAAAAATTATAATTAGTCCTTAAATTTTGTCCTTAATTTTAATTTAGTCTCTAAACTTTTTATTGTCTTAATTTAGTCCTTTAATTATCAATTTTCTTTATTAGATCAACCGGAAACTAGCTCAATCTGAGCTATTTCAACTTTGTTCTAATGATGAAAATAGGTGGAATGAGTTAAAATTGATAATTGATGGACTAAATTGAGATAATTGAAAACTTAGATACCAAATTAAAATCATAGGCAAAATTCAGGGATCATTTTCACCTAAAAAAGACAAAATATGTCATCTCTTCCCCTTTTTCCTAGTCTCTCTCTCTCTCTCTCTCTCTCTCTCTCTCTCTCTATATATATATATATATATCTCACATCTGGGTATTGTGTTTGTTGGTTGGATTATAGTTATTCTCTCTCAAGCTTAACCAAAACATGAAGAATATCTTTCTGGGTTAGAGTTATATATGAAGGTAAGATTTCTGTATTTCGTCCTATACTCCATACCATGCTCTATTCACTTAAGCACTTAGCAATTCACTTTAGATGAGCTTAGATATAGTTTGTCTGTATTACAATTTGTTTTTTTGATTGTTCTTACCCTATGTTTTGTTGTTGGAATCGTTGGAAAAAGAAAAAAGAAAAAAGAGAAAATACTATTGGAAAAAAAACCCTGAAAGCAGAGAGAGAGATTTGTCTTTCTTTTTATTCATTTTGCTTTTGTTTCTAGAAAATAACCTAGAATAAACAAGTAGTTGCAATAGGCATGATTGAATTGGAAATTAGCCTTTCTAATTGATATTACTTTCTTGATCTTCTACAATATTCATCTAAACTTATGGTGAATAAAGTAGAATTACTCATTTCAAGGTTTTTCCTTCAAAATTCATCTGAATTACATTGTTCTCTGGAATTTCTGGAATCTTTTTGAAAGATGGTTGTCACCAACTTCTTCAGATTTTTCCTTCCCACTGAGATTGAGGTCATCTTTTTTTTTGGTTTCATAAACATCTGCACAAGAATATATAGTTTGAAAAGGCCAATATTCTACTAAAATTTTGAATGAAATGTAATTGAATCTTAGGTTTCAATGTTTCCACTAAACATTGATGCTGGGAATGACAAAATTCTTCTTTCTTATGTTTGTATTGTAGGATCTAATAATAATGCATTACAAAACAAGCGAAATGGCCGATTGGGCGAATCTACCAAAGGACCTTTTGACTCACATAGCTCAAAGCTTGATTTACTTGGATGATTTCTTGTGCTTTGGTGCTGTTTGCAAGGCATGGCAATCTGCTAATGTTTTGGAGGAAAAGCCTTCACTACCTCCCAGGTTTCCATTGCTCATGCTTATCGAAAATGAAGAAAACAAAAGTGGAAACAGCAAAAACTATGAGAATATGAAAACATTTGGATCAAATGATGTATTGGAAACTCAAATTTACAAGATCAAGTTACCAAGAACCTCTTGTAAAAGTTGCTTGGGAACAAAATTAGGATGGTTGCTCACTTTAAGCATGGATATGGAGATATGTCTCTTTCATCCCTTCTCTAGACACCAAATTCAGCTTCCTCCTTGCCCTTCCTTTGATTATCTGCTTCGCTTTGGGCGCCTTCCCTTCAGATATCTGTCCAATCCAGAACCTAGGGACAGGTTTGAAATCATGAGTGGCATATACGTAAGAAAGGCTGCTCTGTCCTCGGAACCATTGAAGAACACGAACAACCATGAAAGTAATGAATGTGTAGTCATGGCAGTCTTTTCTGGAGCCTTCACTTTGGCATTTGCAAGACCAGGAGACAAGGCCTGGACCAAAGTACCTATGCCTCAACACCTTTGCCTGGATGTGATTTACTACAAGGACCAATTTCATGCTATCAATTCAGAAGGTGACTTGGTTGTTTGTGACATTGGGGATCAAAATCTAAGAACTAGAGTCATTGCAGCAGGTCCAAAAGGAAATGGCAATTTTCCTGATAAGTATCTGGTGGAATCAATGGGTGATCTTCTACTTGTTGCGCGAGCCCTTACTTTCTGGATACCTGGGTCTAAAATGAAAAAAGAAGATTATAAGCTTCCTCATTGGACTTCTAAGCTTGCAGTTTTCAAACTGGAACAAAATACTCAGGAGGGGAGTATATATAGATACCGTTGGGTCGAAGTAAATGACTTGGGCAATGTCGCTTTGTTCCTGGGCAGTTCATCTTTTTCTTTACCTGCACCAGACATTAAGGGATGCTACAAAACCAATTGCATCTATTTCACTGATGACTATGACAATAAACACTGTCATGACATGGGTGTCTTTAATTTGAAAGATGAAGTTCTTGAGCCCTGTCACTTGGTTCCATCCTACCCTCTTTGTTCTCCCCCATTTTGGTACATATAATCCGTGTTCAAGTTTCTGCCTTATGAAATTGTTATGCTTTGACTGATTATTTTCAGTCTAGCATTTATCTCCCCTAGATCCCCTGCGTATGACTATTTATAAGGGAAACCATCCTACCCTTTTTCATTATATTATTTGATGTTATGTAAATGCTGATGAGTCATGTACTGGTGCTAAACTATCTGATTCTGTTAAATTTTTCATCTTCAATTTGATGTCATTATGTCAAAAGTCTACTACTGTACAGATTGATTACATTGTGGCATATATCGCCAGACAATCTACTGAAAAAAAAATGCTGTTTGGATCTAATTTAAGAACCTAATATGTAATCTAATCGATTGCAACCGTTAGATTAGAAGTGGACTTCAAAAACTTATTCAATAATTGCTTTGGACCAGTTTTTTTTTTTTTTTTTCTTTCTTCCTTTTGTGGTGAGAATTCAACCTTCAAACTCCCAAGTTATAAGTGGGGACCGACCCACGGAGGAAAAAATATTGGATATAACAGTAACACTACATGACATTAATGATATGGTATCACCAATAAATAATAAAATATCAAATAAACTTAGTAAATTTCATTATTTTACTAACTACCANTGCGAGGGTATGGCCCTGGGGACAGAGTTCAAGGACTCTCGTCCCCGAAGTACACACAGGAGCAAGCCTCCTGCAAGGGTATGCCCCTGGGGACAGAGTTCAAGGACTCTCATCCCCAAAGTACATACAGGAGCCNAACTACCAATAATTACCTTTGCCACATAAGAATATCGGCAGAGGGAAGACTTAAGTCTTCCATAGGACCAGATTGGAATACTTTTGTTAAAAAAATCGGAAATATGCTTTTAAGCCAGTGTAAATAGTACTTTTNCAGGGACTTCTGTCCCCGAAGTGAATGCAGGAACGAGCATCCATAAAAAACATGGTCCTGGGAGCGAAACGCAAGCAGTCAAGCCCCCAGAGTAGATACAGGATCTCGCCTCTGGAACGGGCCAGCACGCCCTGAAGACAGTTCAAAAAAACACCTATAGTTTATTCTACACAGAAGTAAAGAAAAAGCAGAACACTACTGTATACAGAAGAAGACAGAAAAATGAAGAAGACTAGTTATTCATTTCCAAAAGAAACAGGGGCTTTGCGTCCCCAAAAGCTACAAAAAGAAAGGGGTACAAAAAGAAGGGGAAATGAAAAGCAGCTTCATCGGGCTCCAGGCACCTCCAGAACTTCGGCCGAGGGCGAATC
Source organism: Ilex paraguariensis (assembly GCA_963454935.2). Taxonomy (NCBI): domain Eukaryota; kingdom Viridiplantae; phylum Streptophyta; class Magnoliopsida; order Aquifoliales; family Aquifoliaceae; genus Ilex; species Ilex paraguariensis. Next base: position 335,588 of record CAUOFW020000692.1, on the reverse strand, counting down.
AGCAATAAAAGGTTGGGAAGCTTCTGGAGCGGGCAGGAGAAGAACTTCGTCAGCAGGAACAGCTGGAACAGTTTGAGCAGCTTGAGGTTCAGGGGCAAGGTCGGACGGAGCGTCCTCAGACAAGTCCACTATCGCCGTCTCGGGAGCATCAGCCGAGGTTTGCATCGGTGTAGGAGCTTCATCCTCGGCAGCAACCTGTGCTACTGCCTGCTCCATCTCTGCCGAGGGCACATACTTGTGCACTTGGAAGAGAGGGGAGTCTGACGGGACTCCAGCAGCCTGGAGCGCCTCGTCCCACCCTTTCTTGAAGAACTCTTTGCTGTTTTCTTCAAGGGCGGGGAGCACGTCATCGGCAAACTCCTCCAGAAGTTGTTGCTCCGATTTCCGAGTCAGCTCCTCGGCTCTGATCCTATCTAGCTCCTGGGTAAGGGCCAGACAGCTTTCCTCGGAGCCCACTGCCCTCTCCTCCGCCGCAGAGAGCCGCTGCGTTTGCTCAGTAATCCTCCTCTCAGCATCGGCAAGTGCGGCACTTAGCTTCTCAGCGCCCGACTTGGCCGATTCAGCGTCCTTGAGGAG